>JAVTVY010013663.1:0-52201 GCA_036873755.1 Hanleya hanleyi
AACGACGAAATGAACAGTGTCTTTTTTTACAGTGACAAAACGACAGAATGGAAACACTCATTTTCTGAATTGACAGATGAAAGACGGGATGTTGATGTGCAAGGCAACACCACAAGGAAATATTTGGAATCCATCCATTTTTGCACATCGACTGATCGATAGAATGGAAGCAGTCTATTTTTCTTTAGCAACGGATGACAGAATGGAAAGTCTCTTTCTCTAAAGTGACAGAATGAAAGGTCTCCATTTCCTTCAGCAATAGAGAAAAGAAGCAATAGTGTTTACCAAATGTGACAGATGAGAGGGACAGTTTGCAGACTAAATATTCTTGTAAAACTGTGTTCCACAATGATAGAAGGGTAAGAAATCGTTTTCCCTGAAGTGATGGATTAAAGTGGAGAAATGTCAAAATATCTTCTGTGAAGAAGAAATACTATACATCCATATGGGATAACCAATATAGACTATATACTTATTGTTGATGAATTGTGTTGCAAGCTAGATATATTTTCTTGTCAAAGTCGCTGTTTAACCAAAAAATCTTGTAGAAATGCATATCCCTTACATGTATATAAATAATCCTTCACGAAAGCTCTGTTTAACCTAGAAGTACCATGCATTACGCATTGCTTTCATCTATGTCTCAACATGTTTCAATTTCGAGCTCCAGGATTTTATCTGAGCCAGAGGTCAGTGGATGATTGGTCATTAATTATGTTTCTCCTCCACAGACTCTCACATTCTCTCGTGTTGGTCCCGTTGTGAAGCACATGTATGCCGGATCACTGTGCTTTGTGCATTCGTTCTGGAGTATGTGCCTTCCAGCTTGTAATGGCGGTTGCTGGGTAAGGCTAGCCCTAACTTATTAGGGGGAGGGCTATGGACTATTCAAGCTACCGTCTGAGTAGCTGTTTTTTAGGTTTGTGTCAGTCAGGGAGTTGGGGATTTTAGGGAGTTAAAACGGCCATTTTGGAAGGTCATGTAGCCTGTGAACGAGACTGACGTATAAAGGAGGGTACTTTGAGGGGTTTTCGGAATATGGATAGGCAACAGCAACGAAGCTTGACTACAGAGTTAGGCACCATTTTAAGTAACGTTGGGTATTTTTAAGGAACAGGGCAATTTTGTACACTGCATTTTAGATATTTCGTGACATGCTGACATTTAAATTCATAAAGGGTATGGCGTCCGCCGCCTTATTTTGTAATAACAAAGTATGAACACATGTTGAACACCGAAATGGTTTATTTTCCTCAACTAGTACACGTGTACTGTATATGTCTTTACTCGCGGTAGAGGTTACATTCAGTTTGGCGCGAGCTAGAAGTGATTTGGCGCCGAAATTGCCTGCGTTCTCATTTTATCGAAAGCAAACTGTAAGAGCCAGTAGGATGCATGGTGGTACGTTATCCTTTCTGTTTATTCGATGAAGTAATTGTGTTTAAGTAATTGAATCATTGAGTAATAGTAATTCCTAACTTCTTAACTGTAACGATTTCGATATATTGTGTAAACTGTCATGAAAGGCTCAATTTCCGACTGATTACTCGTATTTAATGTATTTCAGTTTTTACAGAGCCTACGAAGAGTATCATGTACTAGTATTCGATCTCGAAGGACACGGAGCCTGTGTATATGGTTCAACGATACTGTCCTATGTGAAGAGAAGATCCGAATCTACCTGCGATGCATGTTTACTGTATAGGCTTCTGTATTTCAAAGAACACAAATGACTCGTACTATCTTACATCGACTGCGAAACATCTGCGATCTCCGGCGTTTAGTTTGCGCGCTGGCACAGTAAAACACCCTCCTTATCCGAGCGTGAGAAGAATCCATTCCAGTGGGGGAACTATAAACACATATAAAAACCGATCTGCTGATGGAATGTGCGACGTGCAGATTTATGACGTCATCATTACCTGCGCCCCTATCTGGTTGTGAATCTTAAAGAGACTGACCCTTCGAATTCGTGAATTCTATCGGGCTAGACTGAATCTCCCAGCCCAGCGTTTGGTCCGGTGAACTGCTCGAAACGACATCGGTGACAGTGAAGTACATCGACGGAAGAAACAGATGAAGATAATAAGCTGTCTGAATGAATTCATCGTTGTGTTTGAACAGTAAATCACTTATTTACTTGAGCAGTCAAATAGTTACTGTGATTTCCGATCAAAATCTGATCGACCATAAAAGAACTATTACTGTCACGAACTGGAACTGTAATTATATCTTGCATGATTTCATGAAGTAATCTATACAAACAATAGTCATCACTGTGTGAGTCTGATGGTATGGCTTGTTCTCGTACATGTGTATTTCGAGTGTGTCTGATGTAATTGCCTGTCACACAGTTATATTCATTGAACTGCGTATCTATAGCCGTGTCTCAGCTATCGAGTACTGGTATTTCTCCCATTTTGTATTTGGTAAACTATGGAAGCCGATAAGGATAATCATAACCTTGACACCTTTGTCAGTCAACATGATAACACTAGCGTAGAGTCTAGGGGAGATCATGGAGAGGTACGAGTTAGTCCTCGTGAGCCAAAACCAACTCATGAGAAATTAGAATGGGAAATGAAACAACATGAACGTGATTTCAGATCGTCTGTATCAGCATGGCGTAAACAGGCTAATAACATTCAGTTATTTGTGAGCGATTCAAAGAATATGGTAGTTCTGAAAAATGAATGTGAGCAGTTAAGTAAAATTATGGATCAGGTGACAAAGGAGTATGAGCAACTGGATCGGTCTATGGCATGTCTTGGGCGAGAAGGTGAAGCCTTTGACAGACGACAAAATTGAACAAGACCACCAGGACCTGATAAGACATATGACAGAATATATGCGTGAATTCGAACTAGAAAAGTCAGCGACCAAATCTAGAATGTCTGCCAGAACTAACCAGTCGCGAGCATCGGACGCATCCAAGCGCGTTGAAGCTGCGGCAGAAGCGGCTATGTTGAAAGCCAAGCTGAAGTTTGTAGATATGGAAGCCCAGAAGCGAGCAGAATTAGAAAAACAGCGAGCAGAGTTAGAAAAACTCCAGGCTACGAAAGAGCTGGATATGGCAAATGCCAAGCTCAACGCTATCATCAAAACAGAACAGGAACTGTTTGGCTCTAATGACTTTGAATTAGAAGACATATCCGTCCCAGCATTCAAGGGGAATGAGTATGTGAACGAATATATTCAGTTCCAACAGTTCGGTGATACTGGCGATCACACGTTGCCAAATGAAACTAAGCCAGCACCATGTCAGACTACAAATATGATGCAACGGGAGACTGTTTCTGTTCAAAATCCGCCAAGACTGAATATTGATGTCAACGAGTTTGTTCCAGGACAAAATACTCGGATTAATGTTGTGAATGAAAGACCGCCTCGTGCGATGGACCGTGTTTCGCCCCGTGAACAATCTCAGAATACCCAGGTTCGTACGACTGCTGCGAATTCTTATGGACACGCAGATATTGGTCTACTTGCTAGAACACTAACCGAACAGACTCAAATTGCAAGATTGCCAACTCCAGAGCCAGGAATATTTTCCGGAGACCCACTGTTGTACCCCGCCTGGAAGACCGCGTTCACAATGCTTGTGGAACAAAAGGGTATTCCACCGGCTGAACGGATATATTATCTCAAGAAGTATCTAGGAGGTGTCGCACAGGAATCCGTGGAAGGCTTCTTCTTTCTGACAACAGATAGTGCTTTTGAAGAGGCTAAGCAGCTCCTCGAGGAACGGTATGGAGATCCGTTCATGGTAGCTAACGCTTTCCGAGATAAACTTGACGCGTGGCCTAAGGTGTCATCAAGGGACGGCTTAGCACTTCGAAAATACTCGGACTTTCTCCGTCAGTGTGAATCCGCGATGAGAGCTATCAAAGGATTGGACATACTGAATGATGACAGAGAAAATCAGAAAATGTTAACGAAGTTACCCGATTGGCTGGTAATGAGGTGGGGCAGAATTGTTGCAGCCTGGAAGGAACAACGGAAAATGTTCCCTCCTTTCGCAGAATTTGTGACATTCATATCGAAGGAAGCAACAATCGCGTGCAATCCCATCATTGCTGCCCATACGCTAAAGGGAAGCAAGTTTACTAGCTCCGACAGACAGCAAATCAACGTCGGCCGTAAACGATCTGGTGGTGTGAGCTCCTTCTCAGCCGAAGTAAAGGAACCTGACAGAAATGCCGACACATTTTGTCTTCACTGCGAACGGAAACATCATGTGATAAACGACTGCAGATCCTTTCTACAGAAATCCCTCATAGAGAGGAAAACATTCGCCAGAGACAAAGGGTTGTGCTTTGCTTGTCTGAATCAAGGACACAAGTCTAAGTTTTGTAAACAAAGACTGAAGTGTGCTGAATGTGGAAAACTGCACCCGACTTCCTGACATGGGGACACACCTGAGAGTAGTAAACCTCCGACATGAGAAAGGAATTCGGCAGGTACCGTGGAAGCGACATCTCACGTCGGCATGAGTAATGGTGGACACGGTGGTAAATGTTCCATGACAGTGTCAGTGTGGATATCGCACTGCAGCGATCCGAACAATGAAAGGTTGGTGTACGCTCTTCTGGATACACAATCCGATACAACCTTTATTCTGAATCAAGTCAGTGACTCTCTTGGACTTCATGGAACTGATGTAAAGCTGTTACTTTCTACGATGTCTGCTGACAGTCAGTTGGTAGATAGCCAAAGACTAGATAGACTCACAGTCCGTGGCTACGACAGCTCGTTAAGGATAAACCTTCCGATAACTTACACGAGAGATCTTATGCCGGCTAACAGATCCCATATTCCGACACCAGATGTGGCTAAACATTGCATCGGATTACTGATAGGGTACAACTGTGCGCAAGCCCTTACTCCACGCGAGGTCATACCTCCGGTCGACAACGGTCCATTTGGACAAAGAACTGATTTAGGATGGGGGATTGTCGGCATAGCGAATTCCGAAGACATCGAAACGCATGACCAAATAGGCATGAGTCACCGAATTCTTACTCGGACAGTTCCAACTAATCTGTTGTCCAGATCGTCTGATGGAACACCAGTTCAAGTTCTGCATTCCTTCAGAACTACCGTGAAGGAAATGATCAACCCCAGTGCGGTGACGCGAATGATGGAGCTGGACTTCATTGAGAAACATGCGGATGATAATATACTCTCCTATAATGATCAAGTGTTCCTGGACAAAATGCGTGATGGTATTCGTCTAACGAATGACAGCCACTATGAAATGCCATTGCCATTCAAGGAGTCCAATCCGATTCTCCCGAACAACCGGACGCAAGCAGTCAATCGGCTGATGAAACTTCAAGGCAGATTCAAACGAGATATCAAATACCGCGATGATGACGTGAATTTCATGCGAAGTGCCATCGACAGTGGATTTGCGGAAAAGGTGCCTAGTTGTGACCTGTTACGTAATGATGGTGGCGTGTGGCATATCCCCCACCACGGGGTTTATCACCCACAGAAACCCGACAAAATACGTGTCGTGTTTGACTGCAGTGCAAACTTCAAAGGATATTCTCTGAACGACCAACTTATTCAAGGCCCAGACCTTACGAACAAGTTAGTGGGTGTTCTGTGTCGCTTCAGACAAGAAAACTTTGCGTTTATGTGCGACATAGAACAAATGTTCTTCCAGTTTCGTGTGTATCCAGAACATAGAGACTTTCTCAGATTCCTCTGGTGGCAAAATGGAGACTTTTGCAGTGAGCCTGTGGAATTTCGCATGAAGGTTCACCTTTTCGGAGCCGTATCCTCTCCAGGATGTGCGAATTATGGACTTAAGGCAACGGCAAACGACAACGAAGCTGAATATGGTTCAGACACCGCGGAGTTCTTGCGACGCGATTTCTACGTGGACGATGGGTTGAAATCTGTGTCAACCATCACGGACGCTACTGAGCTAATCCACAAAGCCAAGGAAATGTGCTCTAAAGGAGGAATCCGATTACACAAATTTGTGTCGAATTCCAAGGACGTATTAGCCACAATTCCAACTGACGATCGAACCAAAGGAGTAAAGGATCTCGATCTGAACTTTGACCCGCTGCCAATCGAAAGAGCTCTTGGTGTACATTGGTGTGTCGAAGTTGATGCATTCAAGTTCCGGATCGTCTTGAAGGACAAACCTTTGACGCAACGTGGAGTCCTGTCCACAGTGAGCTCCATTTACGATCCGTTAGGGCTCGTTGCCCCCGTCGTGCTTGTTGGAAAGCAAATTCCCCAAGAAATGTGCCGTGACCAAACTGACTGGGATAGTCCACTCTCGGAAACGTTGAGACCACAGTGGGAACAGTGGAGAGACAGCTTGTTCCACCTCGAAGGTCTTGAAGTGCCTCGTTGCTACAAACCAGGTGACTTTGGAACCGTGAAATCCGTGGAACTGCATCATTTCTCGGATGCCAGCACCACAGGCTATGGGCAGTGCACGTATTTACGACTGACCAACGAGCATGAGCAAGTACACTGTGCTTTCGTGCTAGGAAAAGCTAGAGTAGTACCTCTCAAACCAGTCACGATACCCCGGTTAGAGTTGACAGCCGCTGTCGTTTCAGTGAGAGTCAGCAGCATGCTGAAACAGGAACTTCAGTACGAGAATATCACAGAAATATTCTGGACGGACAGTAAAGTCGTATTAGGCTATGTAACCAACGACACTGGACGATTCCATGTGTTTGTCGCAAACCGGATACGGCAGATTCGTGATCGCAGTGAACCGTCTCAGTGGAAATACGTACCTACAGATAGAAATCCTGCGGACTATGCTTCCCGAGGGCTTCACGCTGCAGACCTTGTCTCCTCACGCTGGATTACTGGACCCGAATTCCTGTGGGAGAAATCTATTCCAGATGCACCTGTGGATAAAATGGAACTTACGTTAGATCCACGTGATCCAGAAGTGAAAGCCAACGTCGCTGCCACTCAAGGCCAGATCTCCGAGAAGTTCGACTTGGATAGATTGAAATACTTCTCTTGTTGGCATCGTGCCAAAAAGGCCATTGATGTGTGTCTCAGGCTGAAACAGCTATTAAAGGCCCGTAAGATAAAGTTCCCATCCAGTAAAGGAGCTCCAGGCGTGAATGCGACTAAATCTTCATACGAACCTGTACAAGTGGAGGATCTCTACCAGGCAGAACTAGAAATAATCCGTCATGTTCAGAGAGAAGCCTTTGAGGAGGAAATAAAGGCTATCAACGCCACAACAGAGAACCACAAGCAAGGCTTGAAGTCTACGAGTCCTATATTCCGGTTGGATGCTTTCCTGGACACCGAAGGAGTAATGCGGGTCGGAGGTCGTCTCAAACACTCCCAACTAATTTTGAGCATGAAACATCCGATTATCTTGCCAAAACTTCACCACGTGACGACGATGATCATTGGACATTACCACGAGAAGGCCTGTCATCAAGGACGTGGCATGACGACGAATACCTTGCGTGAAAACGGTTACTGGATTGTGGGATGTAGCACCGTAGTGTCATGCAAGTTACATCTCAAAATGCGTTACGTGCCGTCGACTACGACATGCTACTCGAGAGCAGAAGATGTCAGATCTTCCGCCGGACAGACTAGAAGACGTACCGCCATTCACGTATTGTGGCGTTGATTTGTTCGGCCCGTGGATCATTAGAGAGGGACGAAAGGAGCTTAAGAGGTATGGCGTACTTTTCACCTGTCTAACATCACGTGCGGTGCACATAGAAACAGCTGCTTCCCTGGAAACGGATTCCTTTATCAATGCCTTGCGTCGTTTCCTCAGCATTCGTGGTCCAATCCGGCAACTACGTTGTGATCGTGGCACCAACTTCGTTGGTGCGGAAAGGGAACTCCGTGAAGCGGTCAAGGAAATGGACCAAGCTCGTGTCAAGGAATTTCTTCTGAGGGAATCCTGTGATTTCTTTGATTTCAAGATGAATGTTCCTCACGCTAGCCATATGGGCGGAGTCTGGGAGCGCCAGATTAGGACAATAAGAAATGTGCTCTCAGTGATACTTCACCAAGGAGGCTCTCAGCTTGATGATGAATCTCTGCGAACATTCATGTGCGAGGCCGCCGCTATCGTGAATAGCCGTCCGTTGACAACAGAGAATTTGAATGACCCCAACTCTCTAGAGCCGCTCACCCCGAACCACTTACTTACCCTAAAGTCGAAAGTCATCTTGCCGCCACCCGGAGAGTTTCAAGGAGCTGATCTTTACTCGCGTAAACGATGGCGCAGGGTTCAACATTTAACGAATGAATTCTGGCGTCGATGGAAAAGTGAGTACCTGCAAACACTTCAGCCCCGTCCGAAATGGAATCGGCCGCGTCGTGACCTCCAAGTAGGCGACATCGTTCTTGTGGCTGATGATGACTTGTCGCGGAACAAGTGGAGACTCGCTCGTGTAAAGGAGCTGATTAAGGACATGGACGAGCATGTTCGCAAGGTGAAGCTGACATTTGGAAGTCGTAACCTGGACAGCAAGGGTCGATCTTCTGGTCCCTTGACATGTCTTGACCGTCCGATTCACAAGCTAGTACTCCTTGTAGAAAACGAAAGTTAAATATGTAGATTGATGTTGTATTGTGTATTTGCGATGCTAAGAAAATAGACCAGCTATTTTGAGGAGGTATGTGGCGTCCGCCGCCTTATTTTGTAATAACAAAGTATGAACACATGTTGAACACTGAAATGGTTTATTTTCCTCAACTAGTACACTTGTACTGTATATGTCTTTACTCGCGGTAGAGGTTACATTCAGTTTGGCGCGAGCTAGAAGTGATTTGGCGCCGAAATTGTCCGCGTTCTCATTTTATCGAAAGCAAACTGTAAGAGCCAGTAGGATGCATGGTGGTACGTTATCCTTTCTGTTTATTCGATGAAGTAATTGTGTTTAAGTAATTGAATCATTGAGTAATAGTAATTCCTAACTTCTTAACTGTAACGATTTCGATATATTGTGTAAACTGTCATGAAAGGCTCAATTTCCGACTGATTACTCGTATTTAATGTATTTCAGTTTTTACGGAGCCTACGAAGAGTATCATGTACTAGTATTCGATCTCGAAGGACACGGAGCCTGTGTGTATGGTTCAACGATACTGCCCTATGTGAAGAGAAGATCCGAATCTACCTGCGATGCATGTTTACGAATAAAGGCTTCTGTATTTCAAAGAACACAAATGACTCATACTATCTTACATCGACTGCGAAACATCTGCGATCTCCGGCGTTTAGTTTGCGCGCTGGCACAAAGGGAGTTAACTTTTTACCCTAGGGCATGTGATAGCTATGAATTGTGGGCACTGCTGGGAAGGCTGTTGCCTGGCATAGAGTAGGGGTTTTGCAGAGTCTAACGACGATCAACGCCTAAAAGAACAGGGGAAGGGTGTAGTCGGGGTGGGAAGTATACTCTCGGGAGTAACACACTAAAAAGAGTCAATGAGACGACCCCAGGGACTTCGCCCCAAGACTGTTAAACCCGGAAAGGAAAAAAAACGTGCTGAGCCTGGAGAGAAGGGACCTTATTGACCGTCTAAGTTCATTAATAGTACATGTGTTCAAGAAAACTGATCGTAGACATTATGTCGGAAGCCATAAAGTTTTCTTTAGCTCTACTACATACAAGAGATGCATAGGATGTTTCTTTGTTTATAGAGTTGCTTGAACTTGGCAACACAATATATCAACAGCATATAGGTATTCCCATGAGTACTAATTGTGCACCTCTGTTGGCTGACCTATATCTGTTCTCTTATGAATATGACTCTATGCAGACGCTTTCAAAAACTGATCCATTCAAAACCCATTCCTTGTCATTCACCAAACGCTATATAGACGATCTTCTCGCTGTGGATAATCGTTATATGAATGACGCAGCGAAGGATATATATCCACATTCACCGGATTTGAAGGAAACTACAAAAAGCCCTACAGGTACATCATATTTAGACCTATATCTCTATAAAAATGAAGCGGGTCTACTCTTTCGTCGACTTTATGACAAAAGAGATGATTAAAATTTCGACAGTGTAAACTATCCCTTTCTGGACAGTAATATTCCAATGGGACATGCATATGACGTATACATATCCCGCCTAGTAGCATTTGCTAGATCCTGTGTTAAATGTGACGATTTCAATCAACATCACAAAACATTGTTGCAGAAACTTATAAAACAGGGCTACACCACCAAGCGCCTCCACAAAGTTTCTCAAATTTGACGATATGCAAAATGCGAGCGTAGCGTGCAAGATCTACGGCGTTACGTTTCGTAACTTCCGCTTAACCCGGGGCTAGGGGCCGTATGAACCCATGTACTTCAAGATTCTCATGGTGCCCATATGAACAGTCACAATCAAAGCGTGACTGAGATACATCATTCTCTAGATGACGACATTACAACGGATGTTATGGATTAAGAATACTGATCAGCAATACGAATTTGATATTTTTGGAACATCATGATGTCTTGCCGGCATCATTGAAAACTGTTGACCGCTTCTCTCTTGCAGGAAACTAACATATGTTTATGTATACTATGATTGTCTTTTTGAATTTGGTCCTCAGACTGTTATATGGAATATGTAATATGTCTTTGGATTATGGACGCGGATATTCTTTAATGGACGACGGCTGAATTATGAATGACAGAGCGGACGCTTGTAACGTGATAGCAATGAAAACTGTTGAATGGCACGATTCGTGGGATGATTTAGAATACAAAATATAGGAAGTATGCTTGGTTGTTTACTATGTTGTCCTTCCTACAATAGAAAGCAAAATTCTGACCAATGAGCGTTGGGCTGTCTAATAATGGCATGCTCCATCAGAGCTTTGATTCTCTATGACCAATTTGGTAGGAAAATAATTTGAATGACTACGATGGTGTTGCAATTATCATGCTAGGATGTCAATTACCGCACTCGATTTGCCATTGCATGCATCTTTGTTGGACAAAACCGGAGAAATTAATATTGTAAACCCATAAGATTTAAATTCGTCGCTGTGAATAGCCACAGTAATACAATGTCAAACAATGTTCGTGTACACCAGTGTTAAGCCGAACACCCGAAAAATAAAGCGGCATAAAAATTACACTTCTAAGATCAATAGTTCCGTAAAATTCAACATGGGGTAAAGAGCAAATGTACTGAATTCTCATATCTATATATCTTCCAATACAGACTGATTGTATATAGCATATAGTCACGAACATGCGATGGACCTTGAAAAGAACCTCGATAAAGTTGTCAGAAACTCAAGCCATCTTCTAAAGTTTCACCTGGCTTGTCGTTCACAATGGCCAAGAATTAATAAGAGTTTAACTAAGATGCAGTGTTCTACATTCACACAGCAAATGTACATGCATGGTGTATGCGTCATGTAAGGGCGGTGTTGTTTGTGAAAGAAAAAAAAAACAGGGAAAATTATTCTTTTTTTTTAAGAATGTTAAGATATACATTCAGGTTTGTGTGAGCCTATTCTCTCGGTATACGTCTGGGTTAAAACAATCCTCGCTCTATACATGGTAGAGATTTATCATGTTTATAGCCCTGAATTGTTCGCAATATTCGATATTCGCAATATTCGATATTGAATATTATCACACAATAGAATTGCTCATTTACCTACTTTGGCTAAGTCCCAAACGACTCTGAATTCTATTAAATAACGACTCCCGTTGTAATATAATGCTCAGGTATTCCGGCAATGTTCCATTGCACGGTACGATGGGCTAAAGTGCATGGACATCTTATCGGAAAACGTTGACAGGTTATATAAAAAATATGCCTAGTATGTAACTCTGCATACACGCACACACGGAGAAAACAGTAGTTGGCAAGCAGGATCTATCATTAGCTTATTTGATTCCGATATGCTCCTCTCGAACAAGTGTTTAGAAGATACGGTTTTCCTATCTGCAGTGTGTCAATATTAAAGTACCCTATTCCGAATATTTGTCTATCATTTCATCTATATCAGACGTGTGTGAGAGTAATGGTTTCCGAGAACAGGCGTATATCGTCCTTGAAATGAAGGGAAACTATTGCCGTTTCAAGAAAATTCAGCATCTTTACTATTCGCGTCTTGATGCGCAAAGAGGTCGTATTGAGAAATTCCCAGATACGCCTACATGTCGAGACAAAATGTTGATAAAGTTCTAGGTAATAATTCGTAATTCGGGGATTTCATCAACTATAGTGCAAATGCGTGATTTAAGCTTAAATGTGCGATTAAAAAGCAACCATGCAGTTAACTCCACATGAGAGCTTATCTCACCATCTCACATCCAGATTAGAATATGGACGAATCTAAGATCTTGGTATCTCAGCCGCGCTTTTCTTGCAATTGTTGATGTGGAAACGGTGCGATTAACTTCTGGCGCTGAGAGGTTGGTAAATTTAGGATTCCTAAAATGTAGGGTATCATATATCTTTTAAAATGAAATCACTATACTCGGGAATTGAATCAAGGTGCCGAAGACGAGGGGAACCAAATAGGGATTGGAGGTCCCAAACACACTATATATACAAGCAAACGCGGTGCATTGTCTTGAAGCAAAGCATCAGCTGATTCTTCTGTAGTTGATGGAGAAACGCTGAAATCGTAGAAGCAGTGGGGAGATTCCGTGAACATCTTGAATGCCACAGGAGTATTGAAAAGATAACCGGAGCAGAGGAAAATAGCGTTCGCCGCTCTCTCAATATTGCACGGAAGAGAATAATGTGCGTTTCTTTCTGGGGCAGCACGCACTCATGCAATGTTCAGACGAGGAAACAAACACAAGTCGACTTCGTATTAGCAGATGATGTCAGAAAGCGATTCATTTACTTTTGAATTACGCACTTCTCATGTCAACAAAACCAGCATATCCTTCAATTATACATACCTGTTTAACCCATACATAGGAGTTTAACACCATCATGGCGGTGTGAATAAACAATTATTAACACAATATCACATGCCGAGAGAAGATGTGTAGCTGTTTATGGTCCTGAATTATTCGAAGCATTCGAGATTGAATATTATCACACAATAGAAGTGCTCATTTTTCCTATTTTGGAAAATTCCAAACCACTCTGAATTGTATTAAATTATAACTATCTTGTAATATAATACACAGGCATTCCGGCAATGGTCCATTGCACGGTACGATATGGGCTAACGTGCATTGAGATCTTATCGGAGTACGTTGAAAGGTTGTATAAAAAAGTTGCCTCGAATGTAGCTCTTCCTAGTCGTGTGCGAAACCACAGATTCAATGAAATAATTTGAGGATAGACAACATGAACTGTCTACCCTGATATCACTGATAAGTTTGTACTAGCATCCAACCAATACTCACTGATAACTGGAACATTGCAGCTGCAAGTAGGATGCAGAAAATACTGCAGATGTTGACAACAGCCATAAAATTACTGTGTGCTGAACTGTCTGCGCTGAGAATTCCTGGTGTGAACAAAGCCATTGAAAAGAAACAGTCATCACCAGTATATCATGCTGAGATGTGTACGGTTAATATTACATCAACTTCTACCGCACCTCCTCGCCTCATGGCTTTGTTAAACATTACAATATACGCGGCCATTACCTCTTAACGTTTAAGGCTTCAGCGTTCAATAGCTTGCAATGATGTCCAGTAAACGTTGATCGGTAGATTCACACATACAATCACTAAGAGTGAGGGTGATTCCGAAAATATTAGCGAACATCATTTTGTGGACCAACGTTTCGACGATGACATGAGTAAATATATGTCGAAATTTTGGTCTACAAAATGATTTTCGCTAAAATCACCTCCTCCTATAATATGCCAAATTAATGAGTGAATACCGAATATTCTAAAGACTTTAAGGATTTGGAAAGAAATGTCACTATTGTTGTGGTACCCCCTAAGTTTATAATGTCATTGCTATTGTTATGGTACTCTACAAGTTTACAATACCGTATCATAGTTATTGTTGCGGTACCCCCTAAATTTATAATGTCATTGTTATCTTTGTGGTACCCCATAAGCGTACAATGTGATTGTTATTGTTGTGGTACGCCCTAAGTTTACATTGTCATTGTTATTGTTGTGATACACCCTAAGTGCATAATGTCATTGTTATTGTTGTGGTTTCCCCCTAAGAGTATCAGGTCATTGTTATTGTTGTGATATCCCCTAAGTTTACACTTCCATTGTTATTGTTGTAGTATCCTCTATGTGTACACTTCCATTGTTATTGTTGTAGTATCCTCTATGTGTACACTTCCATTGTTATTGTTGTAGTGTCCTCTATGTGTACACTTCCATTGTTATTGTTGTAGTATCCTCTATGTGTACACTTCCATTGTTATTGTTGTAGTATCCTCTATGTGTACACTTCCATTGTTATTGTTGTAGTGTCCTCTATGTGTACACTTCCATTGTTATTGTTGTAGTGTCCTCTATGTGTACACTTCCATTGTTATTGTTGTGATACCCTCAAAGTTTACAATGTTTTTTAGGGAATAACGAGAAATGAAAACGCTTCTTTTGCAGCTAGCGTTCCCTTTATGTAGTACCTAATGTTAAAAGCGGAGAAGACATAAGCAACTTGGTTTCGTGACCAAAACACTGTATAATACAGCCTGTCGGGTTTCTACTTCCTGACAGTGTGTGATCAACCTTACTCGAGCCCATGTGCACACTCTTACACGTATCATAGTCTATACCAGACCACTGAGTTACTGAATTCCCGAACATCTTAAGCCTAAAGGTTAAACAACACTACACTTTGCTCAATAGAAACAGTAGTTGACATTTGTTTGTTGGAATGTCTCTATTAGACACATTGCCCCTTGCTACTTTTTGTGTCTTCAGGTTAAATGAGATAAGAGAGAGCATCAGATATCACTTGAATCAAATCAACCTCAGGCCAATTTATAATGTACTTATAAACCTCGGACAGTAGTGTATATAATTGTATCAAATAATAGCAATCTGATCCAGTTTTATCAAATAAAAGTAGCTAAACTTAAGCATCTTCCACTTCATGTACATTGTGGACCGTGTGGATACTATATATCAGTGGTGTATTCAGAAGAAATGACTACACAGTCTTCAAACGAAGACTTTCCATCTGAAAGTTTGGGTCAGGCGCATTGAGATACTATGAGACGAAATATTCTACCAGACAAGAGGTACTACTAGACGAGAGATACACCAGGTAGAATGTTATCATTTCCGAGACGTGTGAATTCGATTGTACCAACTTTTTCGAACGAACTTTACCTTGCAAATATGGACGCAAAGAAACATTGTGGGTGACGTATGCCCAACGAACGAACGAACGACTGACGCATATACTATGGGATATTGTATGTCTATGTACATCCAATTACATCTGCATGTGGTCAAATGTGGTGAACGAGACATTGTCGTGATTGTCCTCCCAAAGATGGGATTTGTTTATTATCTGTGAGATTTTTTTTAACCTTAATGATATGTACTCATTTTAACTGTCTCAGCACGCATTAGTAGGCGCCCTTTTATCAGATGAATTATTCGCCCAGCCCATACTTCCACACACACATCAAAGACACAAACAATCCTCTGATATATTCATATTAGATATACAATAACGTTGATTCGGCCCATCTATTTAAACTACTTATAAATTAATTTCAAAATATCATATCTCCATACTTGATCAGTTCATACCTATATTCTCATAATATTATTAATATGCTAAGACGAGGCAAACGACATCTCCACAAGTACACCTAATCACCTAACAGCTAAAGTAAGTTGGACAGGTTGAGCTGTATACCCAGTAGCAGTTTTGCGAGTTTCGTTTATCTTCATGGCACTCAACATTGCCACGAGGTGGATCTATGTTCTCAAACCGTATCCGCATGTAACCGAATCAAATTATATTAGATGTATTGTTCAAATTACAAGCGTCTGATCCGTCATTCATTAGACAGCCGTCGTTCATTAAAGAAACTCTGTTTCATATTCCATATGACAGCATTGGTACCAAATTTAAAAAAACAATCATAGTATACATAAACATAGGCTAGTTTCCTGCAAGAGAGTACCGGTCAACCGTTTTCAATGATACCGGCCAAACATCGTGATGTTCCACGCTACGATCGTATTGTGCGTACCATATGTAAATACCGAGGTTTAGGGTGAGTTTCAGAAATGACGATGTCAGCAGTAACATCAAATTCATTGCACTGGTGATCATTTCCAGCTAACGTAACATCATGGAGGAAATGTCAAGTCACAGATTTGTAACGTCACAATAGAATGACGCCGTGACCTCATAGAGAATGACGCCTCTTTGCTTTGGTTTAAACAGAATTTATTGAATCAGTGGGAACACAATGAGCCAGAGCTCGTTAGTGTGTCTCCCAGTCGTATATACAACAATAGTTATTATTCAACAAATACACATAGACGAATATGTACATATTACGATGCATTGATGGCAGAATACTGTATACGATGAGTGGTAATGTAAATGTGGAGTAGTAAAAAATAAACATTCTGGAGAAATTATTTCGGCTTAAATAAGTGGTTTCCATTAAAGCTGTTCTGTTGAAATGTGGTATTACACGAAGGAAGTGACATTGGTCAGAAGCTGCATCTGGGGCGAATTACCGATACATCAAGAAATATTTGTGTTTTGGTTTTGATAGGCATAAACGCATTCGAGCATCAGTCATGTAAACATGAATTTACCTAGCGCAATGGACTGGTGTGGCTCATCTTGAAGTAGCAGGAACGCAACTTGGCTGGGTCCTACTTAGTTGGTTCTTCGTGATATGACTGAAATAATGTTGAAAGCGACGTTAAATCCTATTCACTCACTCACCCTCCATCATCACGCCGCAGCGACTTGACCCAATATATTCTCATATGACGTCATGTTACCTTGTCGCGGTAACACTATGTACAAAGGTGTATGATGTTTCTGACATCATTTCTGGAACTGGAACACAAAACCCGAAACAGTCCACCTTATTTGAAGAGGATAGGATTGGAGATCAACATTTATATACTCACAGTGTCAGGTGTCTTGAAGGAAAAATTAGAAGTTGGCAGACATAAAATGCGTCAGCTTTGTGAATTATCGGGTAACTTATTCAAATGTGAGGCAGGTACATGTATTTGCTGAATTGGACACTTGACTCGTCTCCACATATAGATTATAATTACAAAATACTCCGCTCATTCTGGCGCTGAGTATACCGTGAGAGCAAGGCTTGGTGGAATGCCTGAATATATTCACATGCACAGACACAATTGAGATGTAAGTGAACTTCGGGTAACTAAATGATGTTTTCAGATCTATTTTATGTATTTTGTAGTTTTGTGCTTTAAGTTTACGGTTGCTTAGAAATGACTATATTGTTATTTATTTGTTAAAATAGCTATACACTTCACTCCCAAGCGTGTCCGTGAAGAGAGCCAGTTAGCCGCCCATCGCCCTCAACAAGTCTGTAGTATCATGGGAATACGAAAAACGCCATAGAAAACATAGCAATTAAGGCGGCACTTGAGTCGGCTAAAAACTCTCTCTTTTCAGCACAACAGTTTATGGTGATAATTGATCATTTTTCATATTTTCACCCCGAAAAATATTCTGCTGTGTAAATATTTGGCTCCCTATTCATCAATAGCTAGAGCGTAAATGTTATAACTAGCTAGGCGGAGTATTCTGTGAGAAAGTATCTGACATATATTTGAAGGCAATTCTACATTCTCAATAAAGGTGCACGATTGAGCTCCCGTGTTTAGTTACTATAGTGTTGTCGCGGACGTGTAACTAAATATTGTCTTACCGCTTCAAGTATAGCTTCCATAATCTAAAGGTAAACGTGCAAATAGTTCGGTAGCATGTCGCATTTGGCTCGGGTCAAGTTGTTCAAGTTGTTTTGAGTATCTATTTTAAGGTCAACATGTATTATAGGTAAAGTGTTTAATTTCGAAGGAATTTTGCAGCAGGTTACCTTAAACCAGTTTTTTAACCATGCCGTTAGATTAATTAGACTAAGGCTTCGCCAAGAACGCGCAGTGTTTACATTCCCTAGCACGTCGACATAAACATTCTTTAAACTCCGTTCTTTGAACTCCGTTTGAATATATTTGTCAAAAGGTGGTGTTTTTCTTTACACATATAAACATCAAAAACTTACACTTGATTAAACTAATCAAGATATATATATAGATACTAAAAAACTTTAACTTCAATGGATAGATCCCCATGACTTTAAATAGTGAGAATAATTCAGGTAAACAGGGTTGAGAACGAACTACTCACTAAATGAATGAATGATCTGACTTTAAGCCAGGCAAAGTTTTTTATTAAAGATTCCTAGTCTATTTCCCAAACACGTGTCTTGCACTAGCCAAGGCGCATAGCATTGTCAGCAAGGTTCGAAATGTCAGGAAGACTAGTACAATACCCAGACTTCTCTGGAATTATGTTAAAGCTCGGCACAGTACTGAGACGGGTACAATTCTACAAACTCAGAGATACGGTAACATTTGACGATGTTCCCATCACTATGAAAACAATATTTCTACATAAGAGATCTGAGAAGCGATGGGGTGGTGGGGTCATCACAGATGTGAGAAGAGATGGGGTGGTAGGGTCATCACCGATGCGAGAAGAGATAGGGTGGTAGGGTCATATCACAAACGTGAGAAGAGTTGGGGTGGTTGGACCATCACAGATGTGAGAAGAGTTGAGGTGGTAGGGTCATCCCAGATGTGAGAACAGGTGGGGTGGTAGAGCTATCACAAATGTGAGAAGAGATGGGTTGGTGGGTTCGGATATACTTTATGTGGAAACAAAAAATCGGACTTACCATTTCCTTCATGTCAGAGGCGGGCACCTTTTTACGGTAACTGTTATGCATCTCGACAAGGAGGTCCATATAAGGGTTCATATCAACCAGTTTGGCGGTAGACTGGCTAACTAGGAGAAGCAGAAACACCAAGGAAATCATTTCTCCAGATTTCCTCCATGGATATCTTCTCTCTAGTTCTGAGCAATGCATTGTGTATATCAGCCACAAACAGTTTTGTCCAATTTCCACTGTCGACTACTTTTCACAAAGTCCACCTGTTTAGTTTTCTACTTTCTACAGAGACAGATTTCCCCACAAACGATTGCTACATTTGATCGCCGAGAGAAACGCGGTCCCCGTTCACCTTTCCTCGGGAGAAGCCAAACATCAACTGTGTCGCTTTGAGAAAATTCCGCCGGAGGAGACAGTCGACACCCGTCGGCTAATGATGACACTTCACCTGGGCTACCTTTATAGCGAACCAATACCAGTTACAAACACTTCAGCTATATACCTGTTTTTTTTACGTTTGTCATTCATGAACATATCACGCACGCCCACTTATGACAGGAAGACTGTTTTGTTTACTGCTTGACAATTCTGAACTCAATATCGCGTTTCTTTAATTTGCCTCGGATAGAATTTATTCCCTACGTACATTGCAACTTCGAATGGAACAGTCATTGATATATTCCGTATTATGAACTTCATTTGTTATAATATTGCAATAACAATTTTGTATTTTGAACGTGATATACATGTAAAATGCATTGCTCGTTTTTTAACGTTCACGCTCTGAAAGTTCTCAGAACTATCTGTCATCGATATAGAGGCAGTCTTAAGTGGCTATCTAATATATCTGTATTTCTCATACTTAACCACGTATAATGTATTGATACATGCCTTCAATGGTATAATCATATATGTAAGCATCAACGGCGGAGTATACTTATTTCCCAGCATGTTTCTTCATGGATGTGCATCAAGGCATATTATTATTTATATTAACGCTTCCACTTTAAACGTGTGGCGTACATCTTTGTTTGGATGTGGGAATATACTACATGTACATGTATCGCATTTGATCATTTTCAATGCACATATTCAATACGGATCCGCGCGACATTTTCCCCCAACGACAATTTTCCCCGATATTTTATATAATATAAAAGCACTGGGATGTTTGTATAAAATGAATAAAAATTACAACACATATAAGGGAAGTGGGAAGAGGTGCCGACATACTGGCAGAGCCACATGACTTCACAGTATAGTCTTCTGGTTAACCTATTCTAAAGCACATACCAAGAATCTAACGATTCGTGATGTTTTGTATCTCAGGTACGCTTTTATTGTACCTGTTCATGTGGCAACTTGGATGACATGACCACACGGCCCCTAGCACCGGCATAAGCGGTATTAGATACAAATCTAGAGAGCTATGATGGAAACTCGTTTATTGGTAATTGGTGAGCTGTTTCGCTGTGGCAACTCGTACACTGGGGATTGGTGAGCTGTATCGTCGTCAGATGAAAATGACGGCATTTAACACAAAAGACTAGTCTGTAAGGCCCGATGTCGACCCAGCATCAACTTCCCACAAATGCCAACATATATCAAAGACCAAAAGGTCTGTACAGGCGGCGGGCCTCGGGGACGAAACGTCCACCAGCAGAATCTCGCCATATACAGGTAAAAATTACAACACATATAAGGGAAGTGGGAAGAGGTGCCGACATACTGAGAAAGACATGATAGTAATGCGTTATACAAAACTTGTTAGAGCGCTATATCTGTAACTCTGTCGTACAATATTTACAACAGCATTGTCTTGCGCGCGCAGAGTTCATGCGGCACGAAAATTGGCGCAGGAGTCGATCTCGAGCATTGGAAATGGAAATTTTAAAAACACCCGTAAACACGTTCCAACTAGGGGGAAATATCGCTGAGGGAAAATGTTGTAGAGGGAAATGTCGTCGGTGGGCGGGGGGATTTCTGTACCCCGTTCAGAATACCGTTCTGGGGCATCATCATCCTACGAGGCATCAAACGGTACCAAGCAATTGCTGACATCACAACACCACTACCCATGTTATCGACTGGTCACCTGTTAAAATGCATAAGCTACGGCGCTGTACTTTGAGGTTTTGATAGATACTAGTTTGTCACAGTGCAATGACAGAACTGTTATTCATTGAGAGGAAATGAACAGCTGTGGACTTTAAGTTAAGTGCCTCTTACCTGATCAGTGCTGGTCAATACACGACTATACCGTACTGACTCTTGCAAAAGCTGCTTGGAGTCGAGATTATACGCCGCCATTTTGTATATATTGCGAATTATCCCAGGTAATTACGAGACTACAGGGCTTGTAGTGTAGTCTCACCTGAAGGGCCCACGCATACAACCTTACTGAAAACGATTCCAGTATTCGACTTCATGTTGCCTCTGAAGATTCTCCATACAAGCCCAGATACGTTGTTTGAATCAAATTGGTATTTACATAAAATTAAACAAACAAGACACTTGACTTAAACACTTATCCAATCACAGCTGGGTGTTGTCGTTCACTGGTGATTTACTATTAATTCACATTCTCAAGAGCCCACGTGCGTTTGTGACTATTTAATTACGAGTACCAGATTCCAGTGAACTCAATCCTAAATATAACCTTCCAAGTCTGACAATGAATCTAGTTTGAGGAAACAGATTGGAATCGTTCATTTTGGAACATGCAATGACAGGAAAGTTAACCTCTATTGTTCGATCAAGCTGGAGAAAATCACAGCATCTATTATATACATTCAGAATGTATCTCTTTTCTCTCTTTATATATGCAATATGACGGCATATGCTCTAGACACCAAGCAGGCTGAGAACCCAAGAATATTTTATGCACAATCGTTCACTTATGAACTCACCTTGCAATAACTGAACAGGATCAAATAGAAGAGCACTATGGGGCAAAATACAGTGGATACATATTACACGGAATAGCAATGGTGCGTGCGCTCGGTTTAACAATGTCTAGTGGATGCAGCATAGTTGAGAACGTCACAGTACGATCATTGTTGGTCATTTTCCAGGCGTCTTTGAAGATTGTGAGTAGATATTTACTAAAATAAGAAGGCCACGCATTTTACGGGATGGTTTTCAATGACTATGCTAAAGATTTATTGCATAAAACATTACTGAGAAAACAGATCGTTCGTAAAGCTACTAGATAATATTTAATTGATCAGTTTGTTCGAATGTGACGCACGCATGCGTACCAAAAATAACGGTCAAAAATCAAAGTTTCGTTTCAAATATTCGTTTTCTTCAAAATTTCATTTCGCAAATTCTCTCGTTCCGAAAAATCACAGTGCAAGTAATGTCGTCGGAGAAAAAAATACATTTTCATTTTCCGTTTTCTCTTTTTTTCTGTTGAAAGGCACTTGGTCGTGTTTATCTGTCAACCCGCCTATCAAGTAACATATACGCGAGTAAATGCAATGTTTTCGCTAAAGTCGCAACAATATACGTGTTTTGTTTTTGACAAATAGTGTAACACCTTAGAAATTCCTCGGCCTTGGGTAATAGAGAAAGTTAAAGACATTGTAATGACAGTATTAAATCTAGATTATTCTACTCTGTCAGTAGAACAGATGGATTACATTGACCTCTGTAACTTATAAACTAAAATAGAATATTACATGCATAATTACGTGTCTGTCGTAGTCACAACATCTGCACTTTAAGCAAACTCAAACTTGGAATCTTGCAAACAGATGTGGTTATATTAAAGGACAGATCGAATTTAGAAATTTAATAGCATATACTATTTAACTATTAAATATCTTAATTGTAGCAGATAATTCATTTGAAAATTTGAACATTCCGACCGATTAATCGTACAAAGAGATGAACTATCGTCTAACGAATTCCTTATTTACAATTATATTTTTCATATCGTACTGTAATAGAGCTTCTCTGTATCTGCAAAAGTCCAGGTGGGTCTTAATCCCGTTAAATTACCAGTAGATCATTGGGCGCGCACGATAGGACGGATTTATAATGGCTGGTTCAGGCGTACTCAGGCAGATATACGTTGAGAATATTGTTGGTGATCAATCAACTTAAATGTATATTTTTGACTCCTTACGTTGGGTTAACACAAGACTTTCTTGATTCCTACCTCTTTAGTTAACAGGAATAAAATAGAATAAAATAAAATAAACAAGAGCCCAATCGACACTATGGACCACGTCATTAACACGAATCTTTCTGGATTCAGTGAGTTGTTGGTGGTCAATGCGGTTGACGTTACCTCAATCCTGGTACCATACACAAAAATATCTTTTTCAACGGTTTCCTGGTTTTATTATCCCCAGTGACCTTGACCTTGGCCTTTCGAACTCGATAGGTTTATTGTTTTTCATAGGCATGGTTATAGGCGCTAGCTCCGATATTTAACGTTCAGCCGTCGTCCACCTTTTTCGTGTAACATCAAATCCGTATAGGCACTTTGAAATTAAAATTTAAAAAAAAGAAGATGGTATCCAACAAGAGCAAAGCCATCAATAGTTCTCAAAGTTGGCAGGAGGACATCGTGATATTCTCAAAAAAGATAGACTTATCGCTGACCAGTATTCTTTATCCAAATGAATTTCCAAGTCGTTTTCGGTGTTATGATATATCTCAGTCACGCATTGATTATGACTATTCACTTCAACACTATGGAGATGTAAAGCAAATTATGTTCAAACGGCCGCTAGCACCATCAGGTTAACCCTATATGGACTGGGCTTTTTGGAAGCTGTCCAGGCCTGGGGGGCATTACAACCTTGGGTCAGGAATATCCAGAATATGTAAACAAATCCAAGATGGCCGATTTGATGATGTCACTGTGACGTCATCTTCAAAAGGCATATTTTGATCGATTTTTTTTATTCGCAAATATATTCTTCGCAAAAACTGCATGATAAATTAATAAATAATAGTTTGATGTGAAATAAAACAGATTTTGCCCAATTGTCCTCGAAAATATCAGTTTTCTGGTACCCCACATTGCCGCCATCTTAAATATACCCATGAAAACTAGTGGGATTATGCAAATAGGCTCAAAATGATCCCAATTTGATAATATTCAGTGTTCATATTTTTGTTTTTCCGTGTATAGGGGAGAAACTTTGGTAAGGGAGCCGTAATCCCCTCCCGAGGCCTGGTAGTTATGAACAGAAGTATTCCTGAAGTTTGATCACAATCCGCATCCTTGGACTGAAAAATTAGCACAGACAATTTTTTCAACATTTTCCTGTTGAGGGAGAGGCACTGTGATGATGACATTTGATCTGTTTGACCTTTGACCATGTCGTCTCTGATGTATTAACTGAATTTCGATGATTTTCTGATTTTTGGGCCAAATTTGTGATCTCACAATTTTCTAGGTCAAAGTGGCATGGACCTTAGACATACTAACCTCGATTCTGGTACGCGACATCTGCATCATCCCATAGTTTTCCTTGTGAAATTTGAGTGGAATCCGTCAATGTGTTAAAATTTAATGGAAACTAAATATCAAAAGTCAGGTGAAGATAATGATAATGTGTATTTGGCAACACAATATATCAACAGTATATTGGTATTCCAATGGGTAGTAAAACTTAAGTTTGGAGATGATTAAAGCATTGAAACTCTTCATATATTAAGGGACGAAAAGGTGTCTCACGTGACCTATGGTATGACCAGACTGCCTAGAAATTGATGAAAAACCTTCCCGTTGTTCATAATTATGAAAGTACACTAAGCTACAAAAAATTTATAAAAGAAGAGAAACATACACTGGTCAAATCCAGTACAATTTTGCTACTGAATTTAAATTATTACATGTAATGCGGAATCATACATTTTTTTATGTCGGACTGGCATTCTGGCCCTACCAGAAGTTTTGTGTACGGACTGAATTAATCTCCTCCCGCAGAAGAGTTCCGATTTCTTTGGCACTTCACCGTAACTCAAAACATGCGTATTGTCCCCCGTTTTGGCTAACCTATATCTGTTCTCTTATATGAATACGACTAGATGCAGACGCTTTAAAGAACAGATCAATTCAAAGCCCGTTTCTTCTCGTTCACCAAACGCTATATAGACGATCTTCTCACTGTGGATACTCGCTATATAAATGACGCAGTGAAGGATATATATCCACCTTCACAGGATTTGAATGAAACTATAGATAGCCCTAACGGCACATCATATATATTTCCATAAAAATGAAACGAGTCTTCTCTCTCGTCGACTATCCCTTTCTGGACAGTAATATTCCCGTGGGACCTGCATATGGCGTATACATATCACGCTTAGTAGCATTTCCGAGATCCTGTATGACGTGTGACGGTTTTAATCAACGTCACAAAACATTATTGCAGAAACTTACAAAACATAGGTATACCAACAAGCGTCTCCTCTCAAAGCTAATCAAATTTGGCGATACATATCGCATGCTGATAGCAAAATACGGGCGTAGCGTGCAAGATCTATGGCGTTACGTTTCATAACTAGTGTCTAATTCCGCTTAACCAGGGGTTAGGGGTCGTATGATCCCATGGTACGTACGCATTATCGATACCGATTTGATATTTTTGGAACATCATGATGTCTTGCCTGCATCGTTGAAAACTGTTGTACGCTTTTCATGCGGGAAAATATTGTATGTTTGTTTTCGTTGTTAATTTAGGCCAACGCTAAGGCTGTTATATGGAATAGATCTTTGGATTATGGACGCGGAAATTCTCTAGTGAACAACGGCTGAAAATTGAATGACGGACTAGACGCTTGTATTCCATATGACTAACCTATATCTGGCGTAGTCCGAAAAAGAGAAAAAGTCTTGACGTTGGAAACATCCGGAAGCATATACAACTTAATCCTGGACATAGGCATTCTCGCCGAAAATAGGTTTCAAAATACCCCGGTATTGTCTACAGGCTTTCTGGAAAGGTCAGGTAAATGACAGCCGTTGACCCGTCAGTGAAGTTACAGGTTTCAAAACATGAGGACGGCAAATACGTCCATATCACCTGTGGGCGTACCTGTGCTGAATAATAT
This sequence comes from Hanleya hanleyi, assembly GCA_036873755.1. Lineage (NCBI taxonomy): Eukaryota > Metazoa > Mollusca > Polyplacophora > Lepidopleurida > Hanleyidae > Hanleya > Hanleya hanleyi. The sequence goes on from JAVTVY010013663.1 coordinate 25,934, forward strand.
GCAAGTACAGAGTGGGTCAGTGTTGAAGATGGTGATTTCAGACTGCACTCACACTGTATCTTGTTAAACAAATTAATGAATCCCTTTGTAGTCTATGGGCTTATGTAACATTTTCCAGATTTGTCATTTTTTCGGGTAGATTCTTGGCACTCATGTCTAAACACATCTAGAAAGTTCGCTGATTAAGAAAAGAATGGGTGCCAGTTTTTGCATTAACATTTGGGACCGCCATTTTGAATTTCAAAATGGCCATCATCGAAAATCATTTTTAAACATAATTGCCAATTATTCATTCAAATGTCATCCAATATTTGTTTCATTTTATCTAAACTCTTATAAAGGGGCCAACCATTCATTGGAAACAAAATAAGAACACTATAAATACTCTAAATTAGCAAAAATCCAAGATGGTCACCAGATTTCAGGATTTGTTTACGTAGCCCTATATAGTCCCATACTAGGGGTATAGGACCAATGTTTGTCCCACTGGGAAACGTACTTCTAGACATTTGCGGTATGGTTGTTTTGATTTGTTTTGTCTCGTCAAGACAAACATGATAGGAAGTGTCCCGGCACGAAACGGTGAAATTTTTGGAAAAAAGTTTGAGGTCTGTCTATAGCCCCATATAGACCCATATACTGGGGTATAAGCCCAATGTATGTATAAATCCATACTGGGTGGACGTGTTGGAGTCTAGGTGAGTCCCTGGTGGTCCAATGGTGTCGTAGGAGGTCTTATTTTGAAACTCTCATGCAGGAGCACTTGACTACACTAATAATTCGTACGTTGTCAATAATTGGCGCATGCGCAGCCCGGCCGTAGTATAGAAAGCAGGCATTTTTGGGGGTGTGTGTGGGTGTGTTTGGGTTAGAGATGGGCTATTCACGGTTCGAATGGGTCGTGTGAGGTATCCATGTGAAGCCTATGTAATGGAGCATCTGGTGGCGTGGATGTGGGGTAGAAATATGGTCATTCTGCGCATGCGCAGTCTGGCCGTAGTATAGAAAGCAGGCATTTTGAGGGGTATTTGGGTGTGTGTTTGGGGTAGAGATGACCGCTATGGGTCCGAATGGGTCGTGGAAGGTGTCAAAGTGAAGCTTGTGTGGGTTAGAGTCAGAATGGTGTGTTTTCAAATGCAAGTCGCGTCAATCTGCGCATGCGCAGTTGGTTGTAGTAAGTAAAGTGGCCATTTTGGGGCAGTGAATGAAGGTATTTGGTGTAGAGAGGGACCATCCTTGGTCCGAATGCGTCGTGTGAGGTGTCATTTTGTAGTTCTTGGGGTGTAGACCCCAATTTGAGGGATGTTCACGTCATCTGTGACGTCATTGGTGACGTCATCAGTACGAGTAGTAGCCAAAGTGGACATTTTGGGGCAGTGAAAGGAAGGTATTTGGTGTAGAGAGGGACCATCCTTGGTCCGAATGCGTTGTATGAGGTGTCATATTGTAGCAACGCCCGCCAACGCCAAGCTTAACGCTTCAACGCCCTGGTGAAATAGCTCAGAAATTCTGATTTTCTAGATATTCCATGTAATTGTCACTAATTCTTCGAAATGCACTGACGCCCGTCAACGCTTGTAGTTATGCCTTAACGCTCTAACATAACGCCTTGACGCCATGATATAGACCGGAGAGAGAACAACAACAACAAAAACAAGGATGACACATGAGAGAACAACAAGAAGTTTTTTCATATAGTTTATTTTCCCCAATGTTACATCATACCCACGCTGGGGGAGCCGCGTTGGGTATGTTTACAACTCAAAAAGACTCTTGCCCAATCAGAGGCCACCATTTGCATCTATCATATTCGTTCCTGTCCGTTAGATGTAGTCTTGTCCAATCAGAAGTCGCCATTTCAGCAAGTTCCATCTTCAGCCATGTTCGCTCTGAACAGTTTATTCTAATCATCGTCGGACAGGCCTGGATATTCTTCGGGCAGCATGTCCTGAAACAGTTGTTTGCGCATTCTGATCGCATTTTCCAGGGCCACGGTGGGTGGTAGCCCCATAGCCTCTTCCAAGTGACGCTTGGCCTTCATGATGGACCTGTGCGTGGGGTCGCCTTTCATTTCAAGCGGTAGTAAGGTATACTGTTCATAGATCGCCATGGCTGTTTTCCTGATGCGGGGGCGCATTTGGGTGTACGTCTGTTGTAAATTATCCTCTCCGCCGTCCTCGATCGCTGCAGCGTAAGTATTGATAGCTGCTGTCACAATACGATCCCAGAAGGTAGGTTCTGCCTCACTTTCCACGGACGTATGCTGACTATCTGAGGTCAAGCTCTCCGTATCACTAGATAGACTCTCAGCAATCTCTGTTTCGGTATCAGTCGATACACTCAGCAGTCTCTGTATCAGCATCCCCCTCAACGGACTCCTCGGAGTCTTCAATCCCATGTATATTGTTCTGGTGTCGCATCATATCGTAATGTCTGGTGAACGTGCGTTCGCACTCAGAGCAAGTATAAGTCATGTTGACGGTTGACGTCGACTGTGCGTGTTTTTGGAAATACGCTTGCTTTTATAGACAGTAACGCCCGTCAACGCTTAGCTTAACGCGTCAACGCCCTGGTGAATTAGCTCAGAAGCTCTGATTTCCATGGAATTGACACCAATTCATCGAAATGCAGCGACGCCCGTCAAAGCCCGTCGTTACGCCTTAACGCCCATCTCAACGCCCGTCAACGCCCAGCTTAACGCTTCAACGCCCTGGTGAACTAGTTCAGAAGCTCTGATTTTCATGGAATTTATTTGGTTCACATTGGATATGCATTATTACATACTGTGAGCAGAAAATATTTGTCATATACCAGTAGTCCGTGAGCTACTGGGGCTCACCTTGCGCCCCCCCCCCCCACTACAGACCGAAACCATGTTTTTTATGTGCTTTAGGAGTAGTAGCGAAAGCTGGCGTTTTGGGGTGCGTGAGGGTGTGCTTGAGCGATTGAGGAACCATTCTTGGTTCGAATGCGTCGGGTGAGGTGTCAAAGTGAAGCCCTCGGTATGTAGACGACGGCTTGAGGGATCTCCACATGATCTGTGATGTCATTGGTGACATCAGTAGGAGTAGTAGACAAAGTAGGCATTTTGAGGATGCGGAGGAAGGGATAGAGATGGACCATCCGTGATATAAATGGACCGTGTGGGGTGTCATCTTGTAACTCTCTGCATGTAGATGCAGAGGGACACCCCACACGGTCCATTTAGACCACGGATGGTCCGTCTCTACTCCAAAAACCTTCCTCCGCATCCGCAAAATGCCTACTTTGTCTACTACTCCTACTGATGACGTCACCAATGACATCACAGATCATGTGGAGATCCCTCAAGCCGTGGTCTACATAACGAAGGCTTCACTTTGACACCTCACCCGACGCATTCGAACCAAGAATGGTCCCTCAATCGCTCAAGCACACCCTCACGCACCCCAAAACGCCAGCTTTCGCTACTACTCCTACTTTTGTATGTATGGTCCCTGTGTGATGTCATACCCAACAAATAGTGATATTATCTTGTAAATATTCGATGCAGCAATCAATGCTGAATAATATATGGCCAACATTATAAAGATTGGATAATAATTATGGAAGATAAGACTATTCTTGTAACCCTACCCCCTATTGTCACAAAAATTGTACTTATTAACACAGGAGTAATTTCGAAGTGATTAAAAGGGTAGCGAGTCCCAGTTTATCGACTGTTAACAAATTGTTTCTTATTTGACATGTCCTAAAGCACATAAAAAACATAGTTTCGGTCTGTAGTGGGGGGTGCAAGGTGAGCCCTAGTAGCTCATGGACTACAGTAAGAAGTTGCACATTCATACCAATATTTCTTGATAATAACGTCGAAAACAGGTTAATATCCATGCAAACGAGTTCAGATGAACAGTTGTCTCAACTGTAATGCATTTCAAACCCAAACTATTTGCGCACATTTCGATTACATGTTTAAAATAATGTTGAATAACAAAAAATCATACAGATCGGCTAAAAAAAGGCGGCCATTTTGAAATTCAAAATGGATGCCCTAAATGTTAATGCAAAAACTGGCACCCATTTTTTTCTTAATCAGTGATGTTTCTAGGTGTGCTTAAACATTGGTGCCAAGAATCTACCCAAAATTTTGCTTTTTTTACATAAGCCCACAGACTATTGACTGTAAAGAGTGGGAAATATATTGGAATTACTATGCATTATAATGGATTTCTTAATCATAGATATCGGCCATCTTTCCAACTTCATATGCAACTCAGTCGCGGATACCAGAAGTTATTTCCCGGTTCCGGGTCACGCTCGTTTACTCAACATGGAAGGAAATAGGAAGTGAACTTTTTACATGTTTATATGTGAAGGTGGAGTACCCTAGTATTGTAGACCCTAAATGAAGGAATAACATATGCAATAATTGCCTCTTTACAATTATCCCCTATTATCTTGGACATTCAGCCATACAAGCTCATATTAAATCTCGGCAAAACGGTGCCGTTCCCTTTCTTGAAGTCATCGCTATTGGTGAATTTATTCAACAAAAATGAACAGTCTGACGATATATCTTGATGGATCTCCGTCTTTGTAAAATGCGCTAGTTGGGTAGTGTTCGTTCCAGCTACCAATATTATAGGCACGTGTCACGACTGAGTTGAGTGTATCCTGAGACCGTCAAACGTCCACAATGTTTTACGGTCAAAACTTGCAGAAATATTTTGGTCTAATTTTTGGTCATTGGGTAACGGAGATACCTTGATACTGAGGGACGTATGTCTCATTCCAACAAACTTCCTTACGTATATAAATATCCCAGCACAGCATGTAAAATAACAAACCCACCAGAAATAGCCGAACCATTATTCCTCACCCACCTCAAGAGAAACTAACTGCTTCTTGAGCTAGATTATTTATCTTGCTGTTTATTTAATTATATATTTATTTATTTATCATTTATATTTATATATTTACCATTGACTGTATCTGTGTATGTGTGTGTGCGTGTGCTTGTAAAAGCGCGATAATGGATTTTATTGCTGCTAACCATTTGAAGAAATCATCTCTCAATGTCACTATTTACTTCTGATTCTTTTTCTACAGTAAAACTTCTGAACAGTACGGAAATACCTGGACACAATACTTGACAAAAACTGTGACACCGAACGGAATTACGCAAAGTAGCACGGTCCGATACAAAGACAAACACTCCCAGAAACAAACCGCCGCTCAATATCCACTAGAACAGAAACCGTTGTTACGCACAATAGATGGAGCCTGCTGTCCCTTTTCCGGATACACATTTTCAAATCTGTTAATGTTTTTTTCGTACGGATCTTTGTGTAAGAGAAGGGAACAAAGATATAGGAAACAACCACGCTATCCATTATACTAATAACTACTACTGTTATACTTTAGATGCCGTCTATAAATTGAATGGCTGATATAGATATTCGAATTTGCATATAGACATTTAATTCTCTATCTTTAACTGTAGTGCTTGTAAATTTACGAATTGAACGAAGAAATGTATAAAAAAAAATGAGTAAAGCATTGTGTTGATGGGCCGCGAATATTCGTATAGCAAACGGCCGGAAAACTACAATTCAATCAATGTTAGACATAATTTTTTTGTACGGATCTGTTTGTAAGGAAAAGGAACAAAGATATAGGAAACAACAGCGCTAGCCATTATGCAAATAACTACTACTGTAAAACTGTAGATGCCGTCTAAACAATCAGTGTTACACATAAATTATCTGATTCGATGCTACTGAAAATCGGTTTAATGAGGTGTTCTCCTATGTTATATGTATACATCTGTATATGATGTAAAACCAATGAAGAACCTGATGTGATGTACATATATGCCGGGATTGTATGTAGTCAACTAACATGACTCTGATTATAGTATCAGAGTCCTACTCTCATTATAGTATCAGAGTCCTAGAGCACAATTTTCCCCAATTCAAAGAAACACATAAATAATATCGGAAACAGATCAATTACATTCTCATATCCAGATCCCCATTATCGTAACGTGTTGTCCCTTCGGATTTTCAATGCACCAATATTAGTAGTTTCAAACACTTATTTGCAAACGAAATGAAGCAGAGAACCAAATGAACCGAGCCAAGGGAACAGCACGGTCATGTCATGTATTGATCGTGTCAAAGTGGAGAATAATGTACGAGTCTTGTAAAAGTAGCACTGATTTCTACCGCGTAAAATTTTACCCGTGGGACGTGAGCATGTGGATGCACGAATATGGTACACTTATTGGCCTGGAAAAGATTCTATATTTAGTCCCTAGGACAAAATGTGTTGTAATCTGTTGTAATTTCACCAGACTCGTACACTAGTCTCCACATATGGCTGTGCCGTTGTCGTGTCTCCGTTCAGTATATTTCCCGCTGCATTTCGAGCGCAAGTAACGGTTTGAAAAATCGTGCTGCAAAACTCTGACACTATTATCATTCATGTTACTTGACTAGGTTATATATAGAATGCTCAGGATATCCAGGTACGAGCGTCAGATCACACATTCAGTAGCCAACCATCGTCCAAATTGTGTTTTCTTTGTTAAAGGTATATCTATGATAGATGATATGAAGTTCATACAGAATGTACATAATTGCCGAGGTTGTATGTAAAATGTTCCCGATAACTACATGTAAATATAACCCTCAGGTCCGACATTCAGTAGCTAGTCTTCGTCCAAATGATGTTTCCCTGTGTCATGAGTGTATATCGCCCACATACAGCCATTGTACAATGTACATGCACAGAGGCTGTAGGGAGTATATTCTTGATAGGTGAATACTAGCATCATCACATCTAACATTCAACAGCTAGCCATTGTCCGTAAAGCCTTCCCGTGTCTATATTCGAAAATATCCTGTTTTCTGTGGAATGAGCACTAATACACGACATACTGACATAACACAGCATATAACCTACACAGAAAATGTCTTGGTGGATATTTGGGCTACGTCAAAGTCTGCTGGGATGGATATAGGGTGTGATATACAACAATCCACATGTTGATATGGATATAATGTGTAGGTCAGATAGAGTGTACCTGTTCACTTAATCACGTGGCTGAACGTGTGAGCGACGCCTTGCAGCTGAACTGGTATTGTAGCATATGTTGCTGTTTTTCATCGTCTGCCTGTCATATTTACTATTCATTACCTTTTTATTTAGTTTTTTATGGGCATAACCTCCAGCTATTTCTCATTTCATAGATAATACAAGGTATAAACCCTGACATGATAAAATATAATTCAATCTTTTAATTGAATATTTCATTGGAACTTGCACTAGATATATTTGTATGCGTTAGAGTTTGGGTCATTTTGAGAAAACTACACGAAACGCGCTGACGCTGATGGCAGTTCCATTATCAAATAGAACATTCAGACGGAATTAACTGATACATTTATACTATGCCGTTATACTTGATTGTGATATTTAATTGCGGAATCAATGTAATTACTGTGGTATAACTACTTATTCTGCTATAGCTCCGTGATTGGCAAAATAAAGAAAAACTACTACCACTTCCACTTCTAGTCGTCACATTCCTGAATTACTGATAAACAACGTGTCGACTATTCATTTGTACGTTTCTTTAAAGTTTCGAAGACATGCTGTCTACATCATCAGAATGGCAGTGATGAAGACAGTAATCCTTAAGATTTACATCTTAGGAAACGTGGAGGGTGCTAATTTGTGCGACTCTTTGCTGAAGCTTTAATTACTTGTTGTCTACATCATCAAAATTATAGTTAATGAACACATTACATATCTAAGGCTTAGGAAACGTTGCGAGTATTATTTTGCACGTTTTTTCCTCTATGCTTTCAAAGACGTGTTGTTTGCATCATCGGAGTGACAATAGATGATAACAGTTTGTCTTGTCAGTTTGTACTGAAATTTTGTTGACCAAACTTTCTGCACCACCGAGTTGCATTTAATGAAAACGGTCCATTTTTAAAAGCTAGGTAGACGTGGCGACTATTAATTTGTACATTTCTTTACAAAGCTTTCAAATAAGTTTGTCTGTATCAGCAGAATGGCAGTTGATGGAGACAGTAAAGCTTCCAGAAATGTGCTGTCCGCATGACCAGAATGGCAGTTGATGAAGAGAGTAAAGCTTCCAGAAATGTGCTGTCCGCATGACCAGAACGGCAGTTGATGAAGACAGCAAAGCTTCCAGAAATGTGCTGTCCGCATGATCAGAACGGCAGTTGATGAATACAGCACGTCTTAGAAAGCTCATTAAAAAATGTAAAAATTGATAGTCGCCACTTTGTTTATAATTAACTTAAGCCCCGAACACATGCAAAAAATACTCACGTGCGTTTATTTGCATGTGTGCATATTTACTTCTGCGTGTAAGTGTATAATTTGCTAAGCGTTCGCATGTGTATAAAAATATATAAGTAAAACGGAACCTATCAGTTCAAAGGTCAAAAGTCCAAGTCACATTGAATTAAACGGAATTAATCATTTTATCCACAATAATTAAAGTTACGTTTACAAAATTTTACAGGCGGTTCACTCTTGTAAGTCTAATGAAGCCTGTTGATAGTTCAGTCACAATACCAAAGGTCAAATGTTGCAATGCCCCAAACAGAAGTAGAATGAATAATTCCATGTCACAAAAACTGTTTTGTTTGGTGGTAAGAATTATGGATTAAGAATACTGATCAACGATACGGATTTGATATTTTTGGAACATCATGATGTCTTACCGGCATCATTGAAAACTGTTGACCGCTTCTGTCTTGCAGGAAACAAGCTTATGTTGATGTATAATATGATTGTCTTTTTGAATTTGGTGTTAATACTGTTATATGGAATATGGAATAGGTCTTTGGATTATGGACGCGGATATTCTTTAATGGACGACGGCTGAATTATGAATGACGGACCAGACGCTTGTAATTTGTGGCGATATGAGGCATAAATGTTCCACTGAACATTTTTTCCAGCCATTGATTGAATAGTGTTATCTCTGTTTTACTCCAAATACATGGTATACGTATTTGCTATGTGTTCACATGATCAGATTTGTATACAGTGCAAATTTACACATGAGTGAATATACTTTTGCACAACCACCAGATCAGATGCAAATTTACTCTCCATGCACCAGTTTGCGCACGTGTGTCTTATTTTGCAGAGTGTGCGAATTTACACGGGTGTGTATACATGTGCATGTGATCGGGGCTCTAGTTAACCCTATCAGGGCTGGGCGATTTGTGGGGCCTGTCTCAGCGTGGGCGTGGGGGCATTGATTTTCGTTATGCCTTGAGGTAGATGACCGAAACTTTCCATGCTATTCATGTGGGTCGATTTCTACCTGACAGCGTAAACAAATCCAAGATGGCTGCCATGATGACGTCACAGTGAAGTCATTTTTCGCCTATTTTTTTTATTTTTTTGATACAATAGTTAATTGAGCAAAATAAATTCCTTTCGTGCTCTTTTAGGTAATAAAAATGCAAAAAAAAGAGACTGAAAAGACGTGGCCGCCATTTTGAATTTCCCCATGATCGTTTGCATCCAGTAATAAGCAAATAGTCAATAGTTTGGTGGAGAGGCCACAGTTCCCCTCACTCAAGGCCAGATTTGTTTAAGCCACTCCATACTGGATTTTTAAATGAACCAGCAATTCCTAATACAAATATGTAACAATAAATTAAGGGGCCTGACATTTACCTCTGATTGTGCCTTAAGCATGCGTTTATATTGAATACAGCACGTCGTCCTAATCATTCATTCATTGACGTTTGACATCTTAATACCCAGAGCGTTCGCTTTGATGTAGGAGTGACATCTTTGCTGCCACAGTCGACTTTTTTCAGACCTTCATAAATGATCCATATTACAGATGTAACCTTGATATGTCAACCTGACTGGCAAACTAGTCCTAATGATAGTTTATCATAATTTATGTTTAAACCTGGGAATGAACAAAAAATGAAATGGACATGAGTAGAAACTTGTCTTTGCTGAGATGACATCGGAAACAAGTGGCGTTAGAACGAACAAAGACCCAGTGTTTCTTTAAATAATATTCACTGCGTATATATCCACCTGTGAAAAAATTGTCTGAAGTTTTACGAGTGTTATAAACATTTGTTATCTTGTTTGCATGTTTTTGTTATCGTTATCCTTCATTTTCGCTAGTTTATTTAATAATTTAATAGTTAGTTTTGTTGCATCGCATTAAACTTACCCGGAAAGAAAATATAAGCAATTTGTATAGAATAGACATAAACACGGGATTTTCTTTCAACCGCATGTAAACATAAACACGTTGAAGCTGAAGGTTCATGTAGTTCTACATAAATCAAATTAGAGGCAAATAAAACAAATAATGTGCACATGCAAATGAGCATCACCAATAATTCTTGATTTACTAGACAGTTGTTCAACTGTTACTTTTGCGAAATGAATTAATTAAATTTTCTAAAGTAGACAATGGAAGTTCAATACTACATTTGTCTCTGTTTTTCTCTGTGTATGGTGCCTGATGGGAAAAACTACTAATTTCTGCGAATTTATTAATGATGGCTATATTTATTACATTAGGTTATAAAACAAATATTAACTGTACTCCTCGCCACACTTTCGGACAATCGATCCTTCAGCCAGTAACATGTGAATGTTCTATTATCGAAATTTGAATAGGTATTGAATATAACAGACATGCTTCAACATACAAATGACTGAGATTGGCAAGGTGGCAGGTTATAGATTTTTCATTTACCGCCAAGATCAGTATATAGGTGAGGACGTTTACTATAAAATGCACAAATATATACCTTACAAAGTGCTCCACATTCAGACTTGAGTCAGTCTGCATTATAAAGCTAAGAATTTTTATTTTGAGTATTTTATATGAATAGTTGTTCTTGTGAAAAACTCATGCTGCCATTAACCTACATTCTAAATTAAGGCGGGTTGTCTCTCTGTTCAAGTGACAATAGCTTGTCCGCCCACGAACTTATCTTCTGTCTCCATACATCATTTTCTAGTTTCGATATAAAGGCAGGGAATACGATTTAAGTAGAGTGAGATGTCTGGTGAAATACCTATCTCTCTCTTAGCCGGCTTTTCAATGGCAAAGTTTCGCTTCTGTGTGTCTGTAACCTGTCATAGACCACCATTTAAAGCTTTGAAGATCTATATACCTTACTCTACTCGGTCATGCGCATACTGATGGAGATAAGATAATATTCAAATCTTTACCGTGAAATATAAATTATTATGGAAAGAAATGACAAATGTGGTAGTGTTATAGAGCCAACCGACACGAACGGTTCCCAGCATATTTTGCTAAATAAGTTTACCGAGGCTTTTCGGACGCAATTAAGACTTGACATAACTTTGAATGAACAATTTATTATCCTTCATTATGTTCAATGTATAGTTACTACTACACAACAGGAAAAATGAAATTCTAAAGCTAATAAATCATGAAGTCGCAGTAGACCTAACATTTATAGAACTCATCCCACCATTTAGAACAATTTGAATGTATCTTGTTACCATAGTTACTGTGTGATCATATGTCGTTCTCCCCGAGGTGACCACACGACCCCAATGTACACCCATGTGTAATTCTCTGCTTCGCCATCCCTTCATTGAACATATAATGATACAAATTGTTCCGCTAAATCGAAATAAAATATGTGTGGCGACCCCCCGTTTTATTGACTAGTCAACAAGAACTGTATATGTTAGTATTCTATAACAAAATGGGAGGGGAGAATTGACACGATGAAGATTAATTTATTGCGCTCCAAGAGATGAAGAGTCGAGTGTCTCTGTATTTAGAGTTATGACTACAAATACTATGACTGCCATATTTTCATATCGACTATGGTGACCCATAATTTTTTTTTTTCCATTTATCGTCTTCTCTTACCCTGAATACTGAAATTTAAAAACAAGACCGTAATTGGAGTCTTACGTGTTTGAGTGAGTTGCTGATGGTCAATAACCTTGCCCATTGAACTTTTGACCTCAGTCTTGGTACCGACACATCGCTTACCACCAATGCATGCCCAAAAATATGTGCTTTTTAGTGAATTTGTGATTTTTTTTATCTCGATATAGAGTTATATCCAGAGATGTATGTAGATTTTTTTGGCTACTATCAGCGTGAGGTACATGTATACCTAACGATCTACCTTATTTGAACCAGAGTATTAGTGCAATGTGTTCAATAATTCCCTGTTTGGGAAGTGCCACCGTGATGCTGACCTTTGAGCTTTTTGACCTTTGATAATTTTAGTACCTCGTATATCATCTCTCACTGATGTATTCATGCAAACAAAAAATGAATTTTGATGATTTCTTGAATTTTAGTTTTTAGACCCCATAGTTTCGAGAGAAATCGATGAATTTGTTGGAAAGAACAAGATTCAAACTTGGCGTCAATATACACCCGTCGAATTATTTGACCTATATTTTAATATGCGACACATCGTCTTCACTAACACATAAAATTGTGGAATTTTGTTTAATGATTTACTGATTTTGGGGTCGCTATAATTTTGAACTTTGACCTTCATCTGAATTTTGGCATGTGACAACCTATACCCATTTCTCCAGGTAAAAGTTCGATTTTCACTGCCGAAGCCAAAGCTGTATTGTCAGCTTTAGAAAGTATTGGATCTACTACAGGAGGAAAATATATCATATTCTCAGATTCATTGTCATGCCTTCAAGCGATTGAGAGTGGAACTTCAACTCACCCCACCATCTTGAACATTCTACAATTATATGTCCATAGATTTCACCAACAGATTGATGTTGTGTTTTGTTGGTTACCTAGCCACGTTGACATCAAAGGAAATACTGAAGCTGATGAAACGGCTAAAACAGCCCAAGGTAATGAGGTTGATACCTGTTGGAATCCCATATAGCGATTTCAGACCCTCTATCTGTGCTTATGTAAGAAAGCTGTTTCAATCTTTATGCGATGCTGTGGATAATAACAAACTTCATGAATTTTAAAAAGCAGTAGGATATACCCATCTGAGCAGCCTGAAACGATTCGATCAAGCCATGATCAGGCGATGTAGAATAGGCCATACCCGATTAACTCACGAACATTTACTGAAAAAGGATCCAGCCCCAAGGTGAATTCCATGCCACGAAGATCTGACAGTGGAACATATTCTGATCGACTGTATTGCTTTTAAGATTGTGAGGGATTCTTTTTATCAAGCAGCTACTTCAGAAGATCTTTTTAGTTGGGTATTGGAAGACTGTATTTTAGGTTATTTGAGAGAAATCGGTTTGCTGTACAAGATTTAATATATGTCTTTGGTGTGTTGTGTTGATTACTTCTGGATTGCTGGGTTGTTGGAATACTTAGAATTTTGTTTGATCGTCGCTATATAGTTTAAATATTGCTGAACGTGACCTTATCTCTCTCTCTCTCTCTCTCTCTCTCTCTCTCTCTCTCTCTTATGTACCGTATCTATTGACACATATAGTTGTGATTTTTGATTATTTCCCCATTTTTGGTCAGAGTGACATTTGACCTTTGACCTTGTTCTTAATTTTGGTATGAGACGCATCTTTTCCATCTCATGAATCTGCTGACATATGAAGTTGCGATATTTAATGATTTTCCCAATTCGGGATCACAGTGAACTTTGACCTTGACCTCAGTTTTGGTACTCGACACATCTTTTCTTCATAATGAATCCACTCACAAGAAATTAGTAGTTTTAAAAGATTTCCTGGTATTATGCCATAGTAACCTTTGACCTCGATCTCAATTTTGGTACTCCGCACATCGTCTCGACCTAGTGTATCCAATCACAACAATATGCAACTCTAGACAGAAAACTGTCATAGATATAGACCGAATCGAACGGCTCAATGATTTCCTTCTTTTAGGTCAGCGATATTTGACCTCTAACCTCTGCCTCAAGTTTGATATGCAACACATCGTTTATGGGGTATCCACTCACGCGTTACAGATGTAGACCGGACTGGGGACGGACGGACGGGCAGAGGGACCATGACTATCCCGAATGGAAGAGTTAATTGTGTCAACCTTGCAATCGCCTCGGTATGACAGCAAAATACAAGCATCAGATCAAGCGACAAGCATTCAGTATCCAGCAGCCGTTCAGGAGGAATTTTCACAAGATATGCTTTGCGTTAACATCCAAGCGGCCATATCAATATTAATAAACACAAGCGAGATTCTTGCAAGAGAGAAGCGGTCAACAGTATGTAATGATGTCAGTAAGTATCGTCAAATCCGTATCGCTGACCAATATTCTTTACTCGAAATGATTTTCCATGTCGTCTTCTAGAGCATAATCAGTCAGGCTTTGAGTGTGACTGTTCATATTAACACCATGAAGTTCTTGCAATGCACGTTGTCCATACGGTCTTTAGCCCCAGGTTGAAAAGAATTCGACACTAGTTATAAACATAGCGCCGATGATAATGAACACATTTTGCTGCAAGTGTGCGACATTTGTCACCAAATTTGAGATACTTTTAGTGAAGACTCTGTGTGGGATAGCTCAAGTTTGTGACGTTGACTGACATCGTCACTATTTATACAGGATCTAGGAAATGCTACTAAGGAAAGGGGTGGTTGACAACGTCAAAACGTGTATGGAAGGCCGAATGTCCAAATAATCATAAACTCGTAGTTATGGAACGGATAAACTAAGTTTTCCAATAAAAAAACTCAAGTTATCGAACAGAAAACTATGGTTTTCGAATGAAAATTGCATTTAATGATCGAAAGCCTGCGTTATCTACCCGACAACTCCGAGTTTCTCTTTTCTAGCCTCCAGTTTCTCTTTCTTGACACCGAAAACACAGTTCTCCGTTAATAACTTCAGTTATCAAACGAAACCTTAGGTTTTGGAATGAAGAACTGCAGTCAGTGGTCGAAACCGTATGTTATCAGTTAACTTAAATTTTTCCTGCAAGTTCACGTGTCAATATGGAGATCACTCATACAAAATGGGCTCGAATATCAAAACTCAAGGTTAGATTCAAGTTGCAGGTTACGACAACCTCAAAGTCGAAAATTTTAGCAATCGACTGATAACCTAGGTTTTCGACGTTAATAAAATTCACTCCAAAATCTAAGTAATTGGTTCGATAAACTAAGTTATCTATGCGCTAAGTGTGATTTTCGGTGTTAAAAACAAGAAATTTGAGATTAGAAAAGAGAAGCTCTTTATTTGGATATTTGGGCATTTGACCTTCCATAGACGCGAGTAAGCCCGATTCGTCTTCATATGGTGTTATAGGTCTAATTATTATTTCCTCCTTGGATGATGCGTTGTTTCACTGCAAACTATACAACCTTCGCTATATAGCCGATATATAATCTTCAAGGCGTAAGCTATGGAGAGATTATCCAATGCAAGTAGATCGCCTATATAGCGTTGGATGAATGAGAAGGCCGGACTTTGAAACAAACGTCTTTAGATAATGTCTCCCATATAATCGTATTGATAAAAGAACAAAATATGAAGCTCTCCGTAAGGCATTTGGAGTTTTATTATTATCCACATAATTTATTAAATAATGTAATAATATTTTCTCAAAATGATTTTATTTGCAGTAGTTATTTTGTCAACAACGTGGACAGAAGATTGGTATGGTCTTTTATGAATTTTGGGTATACAGTTTTGGTAGATGCAATGTTCTGTGTTCCAAGCGATAATCCAATAATCCAAAAACCGTAAATATCCCGCCTAGAATACACTATATAGGTGATTCAGGTAGAACCCACAAGATGTTTGAGAGACGAAAAGTTTTTGTTAGAAAACATTTTACTTCGTTGGGAGATTACTACGAGGAATCGAGATAGTATAACCGCAGTGTGTAATGCAAAGTTACAATGGGAACAATGGAACATTGCGCAGTGATAATACGTGGTGCTTTGTCCGACTAATTGTACGGCGTTGCTGTAGAATGGAAGGGATGAAGTTTCCTGATGGATCGTGAGGTAATGAGTACTGTCTCAGTTACCGGCCATGGGCACTACAAAAGAAACCCATACAACACCATTCAAATTATACTATTACTCTTCACTCTGTCTCATGATTACTTTACTTTTATATGGGACAAATGGATCTGTATCAAGACTTCTTGCGAGAGAAAGATTGATCATCAATGTGTTGATGCTACGCACCTGAACCTAATTCTGTAGAGAGGGTGACGGTGTTATGGCTAAGGATCACCGATTGTCCTTTTGTATTACAACTAAGGACGGACACGTATCCCCAAGGTGGAGTAAAATGTCCTAGTTTGGTTAGAAGATAAGAGCCGGGCACTCTTAGTCACAGAAAATTATTAACATGCATAACCAGCGTGGGGTAGTTTTCTTCTTTTCTTCGAATAGACTATCGCTAGTTGAACAGTGTATCGATCGTTAGGCGAACAGACTATCGCCGGTTTGTTCGTCGTGGGTGGTGATACGCGGCATCTGTCTTATCCTGAACACTGGAAGGAATACAATTCAACTTGACTTTCATCGCATCTATCACAAGTCAGTCGAATTATTTGACCTTCGGACTAACGTAAAACTGAACAGATCCAATGGCATATACATGTACGTCACCATTCGCGAAGTTCTATTATCACAGAACGATATTCATTTACATGTCGAGGAGCGGTGTTGCAAAGCGAGACCGCGATCACAGGGGCTCATTACCGTTGATAATTGATTAATTAGTTGATTGGGAGAGGAGTCGAGAAAGTATATAAATGAAGACGGGGGGGCATTCAAGTCGTTGCTCTCAAAACTCAGTTTTTATAACCCATTGTCTTCGAAAATCGAATAAACACGATAAAGTTCACTTTCAACAGAACGAGAAATGGTTCAATTCCACATATCTTACTTTTCTTTTTTTTCGAACTGGCCTTCACAGACAAAACATCCGTATCCCCGCCAAATTCCAAACGGTATCTTCAAACTGACCGTAACCCGGAAAAAATCTCTCGCTAGACTGCCCGAGAACGTCCCTGGCCAGTTTCCTCGCTAGCTGGGGTCAACTCTCGACTGACCAGACGCCAAAAATTATAAAGATAAGACCTGATTTTCAGGATCCAAAGTCATAAATATGTGGTGGCAATGACACCTCACCATTCCATTCCTTTCTAGGGACATCAAGAGAAGATAAACTGCCGGATAATAATGGGGTAAAATGACATTAAACTATTGTTTTACATGCAGGCGTCCTCGCTTACCCAACTTTGTGTATCGCAACATGGTATATTGCATATATCAAGATCGATCGTGTATCAAATCGCAACCGCGTGTATCTCAATATCGTGTTACGCGATATCGAGTAACACAAAACTGTAGTCTTAGCCCGATGCTGCAGATTCGGCTGCATGAGGCGTTTGTTTATGTGCGATTATGCCCCTATTGTGTGGAACACTGGTGGAGAGATATAGATCAGCCATTCATTACAGCTTACTATAACATCCTTGACGTTTTACGGTTTCGAAATTGAAACGAAACCTAAAATTATACTGGTGAGAGCTAATGGTCAGGACCCAGGTACTAAATGTGTCGTTGATGTCACCGATCTCCCTCTTCCAGACACCTGAAATGATGACGAATTGCTGGGTAATCATTTGGGATGGCGTTACAAGAATTGTTTTAAAGTTCTCTGGTTATAACCTCAATACAACTTCTGATTTATTCACGACACGTATTACGTGTCCTGTAAAGAAAATTGCGAAAGAAAAACCAGCGATACAACTATTCAATACCAGCTGTTTATCGCCAAAGATGAACGGAACATCATAAATACAGCGAAGGCGGTCACAGGAAAAGAATGTCATATTGAAAGCAAATGGCAGTCACAGGCGGGAAATAATGTTAAAGAACACTGAAATTACAAGTAGACGAAACGCATCATCCAGTTTGTCTGTCCACCCAATATCGAAAATCTTTAAGTGTACCGGTGACGATATTCAAAAATGTGCTCGACGAAATGATCATTGTTGAGAACCGCTGTACCTCCACCAGCTCTCCAATACCATTGAAATAACCGGCGCATACACGAGGACATAGACGCCAACAATTAACCTGCTTGACTTCTTATTCAGGTTGGCCAGAATCGCATTCTCTTATGGAGCTACAGTGCGTCCAATTTCTAGTCCGAACTTCCACACAAAAGAAAATATTTCCGAATGTAGAAAATTCACCTAACCCAAGCAAAAACTGTTTAAATAGACTAAAACGAGATTTTGAAGTAGTTTTTGTTACAGTAGGGGTTCATGTAAAAGAACGAGTTTTTGTGAATCCTGAAGTTAAAGAACAGTCACCCAATAGTTCACTCTGAATTATGTATTACTGTAACTATACATTAATTTCAACCACTTTCTCGACGCCCCATTTGTCTGCAAATGCACATGATTTTCTCCGATGAGATACAATGTGTCACAATATCTGTAATTACTCGTCTGTTAAAAATAGGTTAACGTGTTCCTACCTTCAATACAAACTAGATAATTACAGTTGTGTTTATAGATCTGAATTCAAGTTCTCTCCTTGCACTGTTACGTTCAAGTCATAAAATATAATTCCACAGACTATTATAGTTCAGTCGATTATATTTGGATTCGATCATAGACATGTAGATCGGTGTATCGAAACACGATGGAGCGACCATTCGAATACATTCGAATACTTCAAAAAGTACTAAAGAAAACTTAACCGTACCGGCAATTTTAACTGATACCCGCAAAACTGTTTATAGAGGTATTCACTTGTATTCCATTGTTCAACCCATAACGAAATACCGGCCTCGGTTTCAGCAGTGTGTAAATTATGCCCCAAACTGACAGAAATTGAAACATAAATTTCCCGATGAAAAAGATAACCGAATAGATATTCATTTGTTACAAAACATTGGAATATAAATCATAACGATTCGCTGAAAAGTTGGAATTTTAAATACAAGATAAAATAACATTGATATCCAGGTAATTATAGGCCCATCATACAATAATGCATTCCGGAAATACATACAATTTTTATTTGAACAAAGTTGAATACTCCGGTACATTAAAAAGACATTTCTAAGAGAGGTATATATTTATATATAAGATACTAAATCATGATACTCATATTGCTGTTTTTCTTTACTTCTCTTACTGACTGCATGTCTCAAATATCACACAAAAAATGATCCCTGTGATTTGTACCTCAGTCACGCTTTTATTGTATCTGTTCTTTTGGACATCTTAAATGGCATGAGCACACGCCCCCTAGCACCGGCTTGAGCGGTATTATTTGCAAATATCCAAGAGCAACGATGCAATAGCTCTATCAAGTCATCGTCTGGAAAATGATGAATCATTGTACTTTGTGACGGTCGTTTGATTCTAATTTGAAGAACAACTAAGGCTGACATATGAATTAACATAATTAGAGGTTCCAGTTAACGAGGAACTGAATATATTCGAAGTTCTCATATGTGAACATGTGGGAAAACCTATTGGGACCACATTTGATAAAAGTAATAGTGATACATTGGGAATTAGTGGAGCTTGTAGTATAGATGTTTTTTCATGATCCAACGAATACTCTTAGACGAGATGTGTATTACAAGCGTCGGGTCCGTCATTCATAATTCACCCGTCGTCATGTAAAGAATATCCGCGTCCATAATCCAAAGACCTATTCCATATTCCATATAACAGTATTAGCACCAAATTCAAAAAGACAATCATAGTATACATAAACATAGGCTTGTTTCCTGCAAGAGAGAAGCGGTCAACAGTTTTCAATGATGCCGGCAAGATATCATGATGTTCCAAAAATACCAAATCCGTATCGCTGATCAGTATTCGTTGCAAAATCGTCATCCAAAGAATGATGTATCTCAGTCACGCTTTGATTGTGCCTGGTCATATGAGTACCATGAGGATCTTGAAGTACATGGGTTCATACGGCCCCTAGCGCCGGGTTAAGCGGAATTAGACACAAGTTACGAAACGTAACGCCATAGATCTTGCACGCTACTCTCGTATTTTGCTATCAGCGTGCGATATGTATCGCCAAATTTGAGAAACTTTGAGTGGAGGCGCTTGATGGTGTAGCCCTGTTTTATAAGTTTCTGCAACAATGTTTTGTGACGATGATTAAAATCGTCACATTTAACACAGGATCTAGCAAATGCTACTAGGCGTGATGTGTATACGCCATATGCAGGCCCCACTGGAATATTGCTGTTCAGAAAGGGATAGTTTACGATGTCGAAATTGTAATCATCTCTTTTGTCATACAGTCGCCATGCATGTGCAGACAATGCCACATTTGTAATCGTCTCTCTTATCGTCCTATTATTCTCTATTGTTACATGTATGAGTATAGCCATCAGATCCAAAATTCAATATTCAGCCGTAGTGGACAAAAGAATTTCCGTGTCAATAATCGACAGATCTTTTTCCTTCGACTTTTATCATCCATTCCAAATATACGTCGATGAAGTTATTTCCTTATTCCTTA
Organism: Hanleya hanleyi; assembly: GCA_036873755.1. Taxonomy (NCBI): domain Eukaryota; kingdom Metazoa; phylum Mollusca; class Polyplacophora; order Lepidopleurida; family Hanleyidae; genus Hanleya; species Hanleya hanleyi. The sequence continues at coordinate 46,461 of JAVTVY010013663.1, forward strand.
TTCCCCGTTTCGATATTCTAAATCGTGCTATTTGAAAATAGTAACCTTCATGAAAATCGATATATTTCGACAACCATTGTCTTTCATAACACGAATGGAACCATTTTTTCCCGAATTTTTTTTCCGCGCTATGAATATAATTGCGAGTAGAATGCTTCAAAATGTGTGCCGTGAGAACATTTCTGAAGGGTCCAAATATGCATAAATTTAAAGAGAGAAGCGATCAACAGTTTTCATTGATGACAGCAATGCATCATGATGTTCGTTACATAAAATCTGTCACAGGCATTTGATAAGGGTCAGTAATGGATGGGTTGTCATCAGTCACCAATTTGTCTTTGTAATGATTAAAATGATATGTATGTGTAGTGTACTCGCCCTTCTCATGCTGTTATATATATCCCATATACTAGTAACATGGAGTCAGTATGGATGGATGATCTCTGGCCCACAGTTAGCTATTCATTGATAAATGAATCACAATTGACCTTTGTGTCGATGTAGTAACAAATAAAACTTTATATACTCACTATTGTCATAATGTTATATATACCCCATTATTCCAACACGGAGTGAAGGTAAATCACTCGCCATCTTGTTTGAAATTCTCTTAACAACGTTTTCCGGAACGTAACAAGTACGAGTCGTTTGATTGGTCAATGCACTGGTTGCTACGGTCATCACAAATTCCATGGAATGCGGAAACTTTGACTTCTACAGAGACAGCGATATTGGCCTATCAAATGGCGTGTATCTCCTCATGTTCGGTTAACGTTGTTAAGAAAATTGTTTCAACCATATTTGTCGAGTTACATGAAATACATCTTTTTGTTGCAGTAAATACTTAAAATCAATGCAGCAGGTATGTTCAACAAACATCATTTATTGGATAAAAGGCATGTGCAAAGTATGAACTGTGACTTTTCCCTTGGAAATTTCTATCTAAATTCGGGTTGTAATGGACAGTGCGGTACCTTGTCTGCGACCTTAGTTGGTGGGGTCCATATATGTAGATACATAACTACCACGGATAATTAGGATATTACTGAGATACCCATCTTATACTGACCCTTATCAAATGCCTGTGATAACTGTGCAGTATTCTTTATCCAAATGAAGTGATTCTGAATGTAACGTCTTTTCTATCTCATAAGGCGACGTCCATTTCGTATCAAGGCTACTGGATAAAATATAGGTATACTTGTTTCAATATCGAATATCGCAAAGCTATAGTCCTATATTTCAGCATCGAAATATCGCAGCGCCTTGCTGTGTAAATGAACTCCACGTTGCAACTGACTGTAAGGCTGTGATATGGGATGGGGAATCTTCGTATGTCATTCAGCTTAGTATGATCTTTTACGGTTTACGATTTGGAATATGAAATAAAATCAAAAACTATACTGGTGAGAGCTATTATGGTTAGGATCCAAGTCGTAAAAGTGTCGTCGATGACACCGATCTTCCCTTCCTAGAGAGATCAAAAGGAGAGAGACTGCCGGGTAATAAAGGGGTGGAATGACTTTAAGAAATGGTTCAAGTTCTTTGCATCGAACGCCAAAAAAAACTACTGATTCCTTCAGGACACTCGTATTGTGAAAACAGGTGAGTACGAAAAAAGATACTATAATATTCCTTTCAGAAAATGGCGTAAGTCGCGGCTCCAAACCGTATGCTATGTTCCAGTCGAAATATACTGTAGTTTACAACTGTTCCAGTTACAATATGTTTACAATGTGTATAGATAAAGTTCGACAATTCACAATCACATCATTATGTATACATTTTCGAACTCATCCACGTTGTAATTCAGACCACACAAGAACACCGAGCCAAGTTACAACGTCCAGAAAAACTCCGTATTTTGCTGTTAAATCCGTGAAAAAGTCCTATATGATCTGCGTGCGAGATTAACACCAGGATCGACACGCGATATATCATTGAGACCGCATAGATCATCCGCACAGTTATCCCTGTCATGGGTGGATCAAACTATTGTTTTGTCTTGATTCCTATGCCCAGTCAACAGAGATGCAGGCAACAAACTGCTGGTCCTATTTCTTATAACAAACTAAATAAATCCAATGAGTCGTAGAAAACCCAGGTTAGCATTTGAATTAACAGAATGAGAGACAGAGTGTTCAGTTAAACAGGAACTGAATGTATTCGAAGTGTTCTCACTCAGACATGTGTAGCAACCACTGTTTCCACGTTTGCAAATAGTACTATTAGTACACTGGAATTATTGGCGCTTGGTGGTACAGCTTCGTCAGACCAATCACAGCAAAAAAAAGTTTGAAACATTGATATCGTGACAGGATCTAGCAAATGACTGAAGGCGAGATATGTATACGTGATAGTTTGGTAACTGTTTGGGTTTGGGTTCTGGAACATTCAGAATCTATACATTCAAGAAGTATTTGTGGTTCAATCTTGAGGTGTTTCGATAGTATTCACTGGGAAACATAACCGGAATTGTGCTATATCTTGACATGTATGAATACGTCAGTGGTGGTACCGATATATTTAATTCTGAAGACGCATGTTTTGGACAACACGGAACGTTTGCTTTAAAACTCTCACAGGTAACGCATACCAATGTATTTGTAAACCCACCATGCACTCTACTGTGATATGAGCCTGGATCGGCGTTCAAAAATCTTTCTCCGACCACGGCTGCTATATCTCCGTTGTTGATGTTTAAATAATTCTGTAAGAATATGTTATGTGTTATTTGATCGCAAATTTATCTGGTGCATGAGTGAATGAATCGAACGAACTTTTATACGATGTTTTGGTTGGTAGGTCTTCACGTTATTTTATTATATCTACTTACAAATGTGCGGTAATTGGATTCCATAAAATAGAAAAAGTTCCGACCATTCCAACGTTTACGGGTGTAATTGATGGCGTTCAAGCCAGATCCAGGTCAATGAAGATTTTCTCCACGTTCTAGGTCTTATCATTCGTGCCCTTTGAAAACATGTATGGGCTTATGTAACATTTTCCAGATTTGTCATTTTTTCGGGTAGATTCTTGGCACTCATGTCTAAACACATCTAGAAAGTTCGCTGATTAAGAAAAGAATGGGTGCCAGTTTTTGCATTAACATTTGGGACCTCCATTTGAATTTCAAAATGGCCATCATCGAAAATCATTTTTTAAACATAATTGCCAATTATTCATTCAAATGTCATCCAATATTTGTTTCATTTTATCTAAACTCTTATAAAGGGGCCAACCATTCATTGGAAACAAAATAAGAACACTATAAATACTCTAAATTAACAAAAATCCAAGATGGTCACCAGATTTCAGGATTTGTTTACGTAGCCCCATATAGTCCCATACTAGGGGTATAGGACCAATGTTTGTCCCACTGGGAAACGTACTTCTAGACATTTGCGGTATGGTTGTTTTGATTTGTTTTGTCTCGTCAAGACAAACATGATAGGAAGTGTCCCGGCACGAAACGGTGAAATTTTTGAAAAAAAGTTTGAGGTCTGTCTATAGCCCCATATAGACCCATATACTGGGGTATAAGCCCAATGTATGTATAAATCCATACTGGGTGGACGTGTTGGAGTCTAGGTGAGTCCCTGGTGGTCCAATGGTGTCGTATGAGGTCTTATTTTGAAACTCTCATGCAGGAGCACTTGACTACACTAATAATTCGTGCGTTGTCAATAATTGGCGCATGCGCAGCCCGGCCGTAGTATAGAAAGCAGGCATTTTTGGGGGTGTGTATGGGTGTGTTTGGGTTAGAGATGGGCTATTCACGGTTCGAATGGGTCGTGTGAGGTATCCATGTGAAGCCTATGTAATGGAGCATCTGGTAGCGTGGATGTGGGGTAGAAATATGGTCATTCTGCGCATGCGCAGTCTGGCCGTAGTATAGAAAGCAGGCATTTGGGGGGGGTATGTGGGTGTGTGTTTGGGGTAGAGATGACCGCTATGGGTCCGAATGGGTCGTGGAAGGTGTCAAAGTGAAGCTTGTGTGGGTTAGAGTCAGAAGGGTGTGTTTTCAAATGCAAGTCGCGTCAATCTGCGCATGCGCAGTTGGTTGTAGTAAGTAAAGTGGCCATTTTGGGGCAGTGAATGAAGGTATTTGGTGTAGAGAGGGACCATCCTTGGTCCGAATGCGTCGTGTGAGGTGTTATTTTGTAGTTCTTGGGGTGTAGACCCCAATTTGAGGGATGTTCACGTCATCTGTGACGTCATTGGTGACGTCATCAGTACGAGTAGTAGCCAAAGTGGACATCTTGGGGCAGTGAAAGGAAGGTATTTGGTGTAGAGAGGGACCATCCTTGGTCCGAATGCGTTGTATGAGGTGTCATATTGTAGCAACGCCCGCCAACGCCAAGCTTAACGCTTCAACGCCCTGGTGAAATAGCTCAGAAATTCTGATTTTCTAGATATTCCATGTAATTGTCACTAATTCTTCGAAATGCAGTGACGCCCGTCAAGGCTTGTAGTTATGCCTTAACGCCCTAACATATCGCATTGACGCCATGATATAGACCGGAGAGAGAACAACAACAACAAAAACAAAGATGACACATGAGAGAACAACAACAACAAGAAGTTTTTTTCATATAGTTTATTTTCCCCAACGTTACATCATACCCACGCTGGGGGAGCCGCGTTGGGTCTGTTTACAACTCAAAACGTCTCTTGCCCAATCAGAGGCCACCATTTGCATCTATCATATTCGTTCCTGTCCGTTAGATGTAGTCTTGTCCAATCAGAAGTCGCCATTTCAGCAAGTTCCATCTTCGGCCATGTTCGCTCTGAACCGTTTATTCTAATCATCGTCGGACAGGCCTGGATATTCTTCGGGCAGCATGTCCTGAAACAGTTGTTTGCGCATTCTGATCGCATTTTCCAGGGCCTCGGTGGGTGGTAGCCCCATAGCCTCTTCCAAGTGACACTTGGTCTTCATGATGGACCTGTGCGTGGGATCGCCTTTCATTTCAAGCGGTAGTAAGGTATACTGTTCATAGATCGCCATGGCTGTTTTCCTGATGCGGGGGCGCATTTGGGTGTACATCTGTTGTAAATTATCCTCTCCGGCGTCCTCGATCGCTGCAGCGTAAGTATTGATAGCTGCTGTCACAATACGATCTCAGAAGGTAGGTTCTGCCTCACTTTCCACGGACGTATGCTGACTATCTGAGGTCAAGCTCTCCGTATCACTAGATAGACTCTGAGCAATCTCTGTTTCGGTATCAGTCGATACACTCTCAGCAGTCTCTGTATCAGCATCCCCCTCAACGGACTCCTCGGAGTCTCCAATCCCATGTATATTGTTCTGGTGTCACATCATATCGTAATGTCTGGTGAACGTGCGTTCGCACTCAGAGCAAGTATAAGTCATGTTGACGGTTGAACGTCGACTGTGCGTGTTTTTGGAAATACGCTCGCTTTTATAGACAGTAACGCCCGTCAACGCTTAGCTTAATGCTTCAACGCCCTGGTGAATTAGCTCAGAAGCTCTGATTTCCATGGAATTGACACCAATTCATCGAAATGCAGCGACGCCCGTCAAAGCCCGTCGTTACGCCTTAACGCCCATCTCAACGCCCGTCAACGCTCAGCTTAACGCTTCAACGCCCTGGTGAACTAGCTCAGATGCTCTGATTTTCATGGAATTTATTTGGTTCACATTGGATATGCATTATTACATACTGTGATCAGAAAATATTTGTCATATACCAGTAGTCCGTGAGCTACTGGGGCTC
>JAVTVY010013664.1:0-49894 GCA_036873755.1 Hanleya hanleyi
ATCTACATTGGTGTCAAATATTCAAATGACAACTATGACCATTGGGTAATCCGCCAAGGGAGATATCAATGCACTTTTTCAATAGGAGTATTTGATTGTAGCGGACATCAGCCGGAGATTTGTGTGAGCAGGATATTAAAAGATCAATACTCTCTGATCCTAGTGGACGATCAAAACAATCTCTACAAAAAACTATTTGACAAACAAATTCCATAGGGATAGATTTCAGGCAAAGCAGGATATTAGTTCAAACATGGTTCACCTTGCATTGTCTTCAAGGCTATAAGGTAGTGTACGTACGTTAATGGTGTTTATTTTTAGCTTAAGCGATGATATCCACATTTTCTCTGGAGAGCTGAGTGGGCCTGTTTGTCCGGTATTTTAGCACAGTGAGTCATTAATCTCCATGACCGATTTCGAAGTGGATATCCGAACATATTGGAGTTTGATTTGACATCAAAGATATTTTCTCTTCATTTCATTTCATTTATTCATCAAGATAAAAATTAATTGTACAGTTTATAGTTGTAAAAGGCAGTTGGCGGGAATAAAACCCCAGAGGGCTTGTTCTATCCCTGTAGTAAACAATTCGATTATACATACGAATATAAGTTAAAGAAGCTGACGAATGTTGATATGAATTTAGGCGGTGAGAACATTATATAAATAAAAACAAACACGTATCCTCGGACAATCAGCAAACTATGTTTGGTTAATGTATTAATTGATACTGATCTATATGGATAATACTAGAGCAGCACACTGGGGAACTAAATATTGTTGATATGGTGCGATTTTGATGATGATTTAAACGTGGAAATGGATGAAAATGTTTTTAAACCAGGGGGTAAATTGTTCCATCTACGAGCTCCTTTGACCCTCATAGAATGAAATGATATTTCAGATGAATAAAACAGTCCATATAGATTTGTGTTGGACTGGCAACACCCTTCAGTGACCTAGAAGTTCATTTCTGCCACACCTATTTAGATTGTCAATCACTGTAGTAGTTTGACATTTTAAAATAGTTTTAAATTTAGATTGAAGCCGCGTGAAACACAGCCACGGGTGATTGTGAGTGGCTGAAACGCCATACTGATATTATGCATTGAAACGGTCCGGAATAATATCGGGCGATAAACAGCCGAACGCGTGCGGATGATCCACCCCGTTCACCATCAGTTAGTTCTCTAATCATAATACCAGCTAATTTATATTTCCTAAAAACTGTGGTAATGGATAAAGTTCAAATTACAGGTATTCAACGACATCCTACATACATGTAAAGAAGGGGAGCTGCTGGATTATTCAAGCGTGAATGACGGTCATCTTGGATTTTGGCAGCCATCTTTAATTCCAAAATTGCTATTCCGATATCTCTCCATTATACTGACATTTAAAATAAATGATACCAAACATCATCTCTTCACGTGCCCCCTAGAATCCATAATATTGATGAAAATAGAAGAAAATAAACACAATACTGAATATGCATCACAACGTCCCACTATTCCATTTGCCAATGTCGAGACAGTTCCATGTAAATGTTTTTTGCATCTCCTTGCATAGATTTTGTTTTGTCGGAATTGTATTGCCTTAATTTCTATCGGATCACCACACATAGTTCTGTTTCGTTTCTTTCGTTATTTATATTATTTTCTATACGTTAATATCTGGAAAATGCGCTAATAGGTTTCATTTTGCATCAAGTGTCACACAGAATTAATTTTATATGATTTGAGTGTGACAAACTATATAATCTGGCCTGATGAAAGACACAGAAGAAGACAATGTGACGGGAAGTGCCACAATGTGACGGGGAGTGCCACAATGTGACGGGGAGTGCCACAATGTGACGGGGAGTGCCACAGTGTGACGGGGAGTGCCACAATGTATAATCAAATACTCATCAAATTGGATCAAGCACGCGTGTGATGCTCAAGAGCATGTCCCACCTTGTAGATGTCCGAAAATGAAAGAGAAGCAGACATTCCTATGAATGGATTAATCTGTATCTGAAAAACAAATTATGGGCTGGTTTATCGGCTGAGCTCGATTATCCAGAGAGTTTAGGGAGACTGGCTTGAGATTTGCCAAAATGGACAAACTATGGATCGGAAAATATCTTGCGGACAGATAACGCCGGAATGTAACTCCAGATTTTAATCTGACATGATATGTTCAGCGAATCAATTTATATAACTGAGGTGATATCTATTTACAATATCCACCTCAGCTTTTACTAAGTTGGGAGCATCTCCAACAAAACCTTAGTTCCATAATAATAAAGAAAATATTATCCAAATATAGCGTTTTACAATATCCAGAATCAACTTTGACGCATAACAATGTAAATGTGTATTTTGGCATTTAAATGATGGGTATCTTTGTTGCATAACCATCTGCTCGACTGAATCTTATTTGTCCTGATTCTGAATTACAGATGGGAGATATGATATTCAATATTCAGACTTCGTTCACAAAATAATTTCTGCCTCAAAATCGAAAGACCTTTTTTCGTGCGACACTTACCATCGATTCCAGATATGAATGGAATGACAATTTAAAACAAACACGAGATGGGTTCCTGCAAAACACAAACGGGCTACACTTTTGAATAATGCCAGTAAGATATCACGATACTCTTTAAATAAACTCATTATCATTAACCAGTATTCTACATTCGAATGGACTTTCAAGCCGTTTTCTTGAGTATGATGTATCTCAGTCATGCTTTGATTGTGACTGTTCATTATACACCAAGGAAATGTAGAACATATGATTTCCAAACGACCCCTATCCCCGGCTTATGCGGAATTAGAGAGCAATAAGAGATCACCTAAATGAGCTTTTACACAATGATTAAAATGTCTTAAATGAAAAAATAAGTACCATCAAAGTTGGCAAGCTCACATCAGATAAATGAACATGCTAAATATGTCCGATTCCAAATACTTCACTAACGTTTCGCAGTGTTCGACTACTGAAGATACAATTCCCCCCAGATCTATTGTTTTTTAGAGACTACTGTTCGCAGAAATATAGCGGACAAGGTAGATGCTCTCCAATGGCGATATTCAATTCATAATTTATTAATAGCTTTTCATAACTTGCTTTTAATATCTACCTGAGCGAACAGTCTCGGCCACAAAGCTTTGGCCGACAACCTACCTGCATTGGAATTCCAACAGTGGACTATTTCAGACGAACTATCATTAATCTTTGCAAATTCATGTGAACGTCAATGCGAATGAACGGCGATTTCTTTTCCAAAACCTATCGACGGAAATCTTTTCGATTTCAAAAAATGCTCGCACCCACATTGGAGTCAAGTCTATATTCATTGGTATGCTGCGTTTCCACGTCGACCTTCACGGTTTTGACGTTAAACGCCATGGTATGCTATGACAAGGTTTTGTTATATAGAAATCGAGCTACTTTAATTTTTTTTCAGAAACGCAGCTTCCAATCGCTTCAATTGTATCGTGTGAATATCCCTTGTCGCAAATACACGATCCATCGCGCGCCGCAAGTGTTCCATGAACGTAAAATCTAAGAAGCTTGGATGATGGGTTATGTTTTTACATAATGGATTAAAGGAAATTTCCCAACATGTCACTCTGACGTACAAATGTATTAATTTTCTATCTTGCATACTGGTCCTCAAACGCTGCTCTAACGCAAAAATCATGTTCGTTCCGTACGCATTCCTGAAACGCGCCCTGGTGGCTTTTTGTTGAGAGATAAGATTAGATTATGAGAAGAACTTTATTGTGATCCACCCTTTGAATCAAACAACTCTTATGGCAACTGCCTTCCGTGTTTAAGCGTCAAACTTAAACCGTCATATCTCACTCTGGAGAAGAAAACCTGAGCTCAACAACAACAACATGCTGAAACCACCGACCAACTAGCAGATAATATCACTAAGAGGCCGACAAGAGACGTCGACGGCGACGATGCTGGGTTAAATTGAACTTATAGATACCAGTTGCCTGTGCTCGCATCCTCTTTACTTCAGGATCTGTGGCGTTGGTAACCTGTCCATGAGACATTTTTGTGAACAGTGTTGAGGTCTGACCCCAGCCTGATAAATATCCCGATTCGAACACCAGATAACAAATATCCGATCAGCCTGGCCTTATATTTATGATGGAGTAATTATGCTATATCGACAAAGAAAACGGAACACTCTGATGATAGCAAGCGTGAGATCAGACATTCAATATTTAGCTGTCGTCCGTAAAATAATTTTCTAAAGCTCTATTTCGTATAACAGCACCAATTCCACGTGTGTATGAAATAAAAATAACAAAAACACAACTTGGTTTCCTACAAGAGACAGGCCGTATCTCAGTCACACCATGTGACAAATTCATTCAACCGTAAATCTTATCCATTCAACCGAAAATCTTATTGTTATGTCTTCAAACGGCTTTGTTTGACGACATAGCTACACTCAACTTTCGGATTTGGCATTTGTATTGGTGTAGCTCAACTTTGTATTTATCTAAACCAAATGACTCAAATCCATAGAGAGTAGACTCCTCATTGTCTCAGTTCATGAATCTTGTTTGGAAAAAGTATGTAAACAGAATGAATAAAAATTAAGGCCTTAATTTTTATGGGACAAGGTTGATATCACGATTACTATTTCAAGATAAACCCTTCAGAATGTTGAAGAAAGAAACATGCACCAGTCTATACAAAATAACGAAGTACCATATTATTCAGCTTTCCAGATGTGTGCGTCTGCAAGTCAAATGAAATTAATGTTTGCAGCATGTCATCTCTTGGAGGGCTGCGTCTTCTCTGCCCAAGTCCAGTTCATCGGAAAGTTCCCATATAGAGCATTGTAATGTAGTCGACTTGGAGAGAGAAGATGGGTGGGGTAATAATACACCGCATCCAATATATTTGAAGACGTGCACATGTCATTGTTCGAGAGGAAATGAGAAATGGAGAACGAAATCCAGCATACCTACCTTCATTCAACCATAAAAACAGAGCGTTTTCTAGCTGATTTCAGTGAGCAAGAGCAGTATTCGGGCTCACCTACCTATATTTATGACACCGATAGGAATCATATGTTATTTTACTTTCGTATCCTTTCAATGTTTTCTCATTCAATTTCCCTCACGCTAATTAATATGAATTTTATATGGAGCCCTTCTTGGTTAATGATTGGCCACTAGATTACCTTTCAAAACCCACATTCTAACAGAGTCTAATATGTGTGAAATATATGAAAAACATAAACATGCCACAATACTGACTATGCTATAGAAAAATATCCTAGAGCTCAACATTGCAGAAACGTCATTCTGCAAGTTAGTGACAAAAGGGTTGGTTTCTCTCTTTTTCTCATCCAGTATTCAAATGCAAAGTGTGGAAAAGTTTAGCTCTCTAGAACCAAAAAGTGAAGAAAAATCATAATAACCCATACTCCCATCCCGTGTTTGTTTTTCTTTACTCAGAGAGTGTTGAAAATGTCATCCTGTGAACTTGTTCACCGCCATAGAAGTCCAAATAAACCATGATGTCATCATCTTACAAACGCATAAAGCCAAAACCCAACCGGGGTTTATATGAAAGGATTAATAAAATACCGTGGAGATGTTGCAACCAGAAAAATGGAGGAAAGTACCCTAAGAATGATAATGACGACATATTGCATGACGCCAACATTGAAGATAATCGGAATCGGATTGTTTTATTTGAATGATTACTATACAGATATAATGTGTGCTAAATTTCATTGCGTTAAGATCACGAGTAAACAAAATATTAGAACGTAATCACCCCCACTCCTATTTCGGGTTCGTATTGGTCTTGTCCAGGTACCGTTAATCATGGGCACGCTGCAGCCCCAACCGACAGACTAGACGATTAAACTTGTTCTAGAATAAAGGGACAATTATCTTTCACAAACACAAAACAGGCAGAATGTACAAAGGTACACCCAAAAATGTGGCGGTTACAACTGATAATATAACCCCTGCTGTTGTAACAGGTAAAGATGGTTGTATGGTTTCCTGATAAAATAATTGGGGCTCAATCAGCGTCAATAAAAATGATTATCATGACAAAAGTTTCACTGACCTGCCGTCCTTGACCTATTGATAATTATCAGTAATGCTTGATGTCTCCGTAAACTACCATCTTCTTTGAATTTCAGTCGCTGAAACGCCAACTTTATATTGTGTTGTTGTTGTGCGTGGATGAATCGAATTGGGAATCGCGTGCTCGTCTCCTTGACAAATGACGCGCCATCGCGTGATGTGACGTAAATGGAAGTGACCCTTGTGAATAAAATAGGGAGGTGAGTTGGGAATGATTCGTTGGGAATCTAAAACTGGAATTATACTTTGCATGTTGGGACGTTTATTGTCATTTTCGATTCAGTTCAAAGTTTCTCCATTCCTTTGGACGGACCCCAGCGCACGTCAAATACATGGTACCTCCATATTTTCAAACCCCATACCCCCTCTTGTGCGTAACGTATATGGTTGACCCCAGTGCAACAACAACCACCCCATGCAATGATTTACACAGTGCCAATGTTTGGACCAAGACCAAAAAATCAAGAAACAACCAACTCATCGGCGTCCAAAGTTTTCAGACTAGTACAAGGGTTGATGCAAGTCTGCAACAAAATATCGGGGGCACATTTACAAAACAAATCGAGAAAGGAATTGCCTTCCAAGTTTAAGACGTCATTATTTTGTACGTTGTGATATATGACATATCACTACCCCCATCCTAGAGTTGGTTTTGTCCTGACCAGACAGCGGTGAGGAAGCGCATTCTGTGACCTTATGCTCCACCGTAGAGATTATATTTATAATATGAAAATTATATTTTCACTCAATAGGATGTTCAAATGAACCAAGAATGGTTATGGTTTGAGGTGTCAGATATTTCCTACAATAGTAAAAAAAAATATTACCAAAACAGGCCAGGAAGCACATTTTGATCAACCACAAATCCATTTTTGGATCGCAGAAGATCGCAATTTTTTTTTCTCGAAAAATATAAATATGGCAACTTCTGGGTCGACAAAAAACAAAACAAATCGGCCTCATTACCGTCACACACAAGGAAGTTTTTTGTATGTAAACATCACATATCCTTTTGCGTTAAAACCACCAGTCATATCAACTGAATACTACCGGGATTACGTATTCGCATCCTAGTACTTGTTTGTTCGACATATATAACCAAGTATATTATTATTCAGGCTGTTTAGTTTGCGAGTGGATGTCTAAATTTATACGTAATTGTCGGACTATTTACACAAACTAATCCTGTGGGGGTGATTTGAACAGAGTGTCTGGCATTTGAAATCGGATATGAAATCAGGACCCGAATAGCTGATACTCTAGAGTTACCAGCGATCCGAGAAAAATTCCTAATACATTATTAACGCGAATAAATGTTTTATTTGTGCTACAATCAACCCATAATTACCGGTATCAAAATTCGAACACAACTGAACCGCTTTTCGCTTCGGAATTGTGATGGAATTGGCTACAGAATAACCGATGGTTTATGGTGAAAATTGTTACGGTATTGGACATTCAACGAGCAAGAACATGAGACAGGCCGTGCAGAGTGTTCTGTGAATGAATTCAGTGAACTCTACTAGATTTTTTTAAGGTAGTCCGTTGGTGGTTTTTGGGCTTTGGTGGTCATTTTCCATGTTTTTGCCTGTTTTCCCCCCTGTATGCTATCTCCCTTCTCTAGGTTAAGAGACAGGAAATTACTTTAAAAGTCTTCTAGCCGAGAATTTTGCGCAGCAACATTCATTCATTTTGATAAATTTTGATAGACATTGTGATTATCTTCAAACAGTTAAAATATAAGAAAGAGTTAAATACTATTTATATGATTTTTTTCATGAATATGCTTCAAAACCAGGGCTATTCCCTATGTATTTGAGTTATCAAATGGAGCATGGGTCAGTCCATTTAACAGTGTCTACAGCTAAAAAATGCACACGAACCTATAATTGTTTCTTTGTTTTTCCTCCTTACACAATTTATGAATGCAACAACACACATTATTCAAAAAGTTAACCATGGTTCTTTGATTTACTGCCAGCGGACATCCTTAACTAGGATACAAATGACATTGCAGGGTACTCTTGAATATCGGAAATAGTTTTCTTGTAAATAACAGAAGTATAACTCACAAGATGCGAAAATGCGTCTTTCACGAGAAAAATACTTTAGACATTCAAGCTTAATTATGCAATATTTTGTTTATTATTATTTTTTATATATATTTAACCTCTATTTTGCATGGCCTGAGAAATTGTTTTGCCACGAAAATCTTTCTCGTTTTAAAAACAGGAGCCGTTAACAACTCATGTTATCATGGCTTCCCGCGAGCTCCCCATTTCTCATCAAACAATTTCAAAAAAAGCGCTCGTTGTTCGATCCAAATATTTCATCAGTTACCGTTCCTGTATCTATATAGATCAGTCTTTATGGTAGCCTTTAATACATTGCATTTTTGCATGTTCAAATCCCGTTGGTGGCACTTTCGATGTATGGGTGTCAAGATGGATAGAGCTACGGATCTGTAACGACTTCTCCTCAGTCTTCGGCAACCCTCTTGATAGATTAAAATGACCGGGATTAGGTGGCTTGAAGATGCGGGCATGCCATTTGGCAGATGATAATATCTGGCTTCTCCCGACAGAAGTAAAACTTCATAAAACACGAATACGTTGGGGAAGGAATAACACTTTTGTGGCCTGATAATAGACATGAACTTCCTTAGCTAATGGTGTAGTGCTGAGATTTTGAAAATAAAAGCCCCCACTTAAGACTCTACTTCCCGTATTACCAGACGACTTCAGCTCACGTAAACCTATCTATCTCACAGCTCCACCTTTTCTCTGTGCTCCTGGTCAATTACAGAATGAGAGGTGAATGTTGGAGACTCTGTAGCTTATCCTGTTTGGGTTATCCTGGGTATATTTGCGCCGTTTTTCATCAACTATTTAGTTTTCTCCACGTATAAATACTCAAAACTGTTTTATTTCACATCAGAAAATCCTTTAGTAATTTATTTTCTTTATTTTATTTTTTTTACGAAGAAAATTAGCATAAATGCATTTTTTTATTTTAATAGGACACTGCTATGCCATTGATTTACAATGCCTAGTAGAATCCACCAGGCCAGATAGGCTTAAGTCGATTGTCTGAATAGACCACCTGGAATTATATGAAACACATGTAGGTCAGGAACAAGCGTGGCAATACTTCTTTGTTTATGGTGATTGATTTCTTTGGATATTTTAATATCAAGTTTATGCCACCTTACATGTTTTGATCAATGTAGGCTTCTCGACTTTTATTTTCATTCAACCGCGGTGTGTCTGGAATGACAATCACAATCACATGTCTAAACTAGTTATAAAAACAACACTGGTCTTCAGCAAGATACGAGCATACCCAAAAATGAGAGACACGGCACATGCCTACGCCCACAATTCTCTCACTTCCGGCTGACTGTGAGCCAGCCATTTAACCTTAAAATACATAGGAAAGTCGAATATATACTGTTATTTCGCACTGATGGCAAAGTTTGAATTGATCTAAGTCAGTGAAGTGTCTTAAATATTCAAATGTGATGAGAAATTCATTTCAGGATTTGTTATAGGATGTTGTTATTTGTTATAGGATAGGCGATACTGTATATTTCCTTGAATAGGTATAAATTACGCTATTTTTTTAATAATGGAGATGATAAAAATTCCAGTAGGGAATTGCAACATATACTGAATATGTGGATATATTTATTTTTCACGGAGAATGATGTCAAATTTCTTCAAAATCGGTTTGAAGTTGAGACAAATATGACCAAACCCGTCTTGTTGTGCAACCTACTAAAAGTCTACAAGAGAGCAATGATGCACTGCACATCTTGCCTGATTGATTCCTTCCCGTGCCTAGCTGCAAACACTGGTAGGCTACCGTCTGTGGAAACAAGTGAAGATTAAATGTGACACTGTGTTAGGTCACCTTATTATGACAGACATTTCTTTACATGGTCTGTTAGGTTGAGAGTCATGGAAACTAATTTCCAGCATGTTCAAATTCGTCCGCTTAATCAAACATCTCACAACGTTGCCGATGGGCAGAGAGTTTAATTCGTCCATAACCAATAAATACTGGTGAGTCCTGGTGACATTTTGTCTTCGCTTCATTCCAGATCTATTGGGATCAGTATATCTCCCTGGCGAGTCGACGACTTATAAATCGCATCATAGTAGACAAACCACATCGCATGTTAAAAGAAACGTTGTTTACATCTGAGGACCACGAAGCTGATCTATTTTCATCTGGTAGGATCGCTGGACTATTTTATCATTACAGCCGCTCGACTTGTGTATCTAATTCCGCCCAATCCAGTACTAGGATCCGACTGATCGCATCATAATATGTGTCAACATAAACATCTATAATAAAAGTACGATGGGAACATTATACTATTCCGTAGTGCTTCTTTCAACCCTATTGACGAGGGCCCTTCAGGAGGTAAAAGCATTTTGGGAAAGGCAGTGTGCCACTATTTCTAAAAACTCTGGCGTTGAATGTATGTGGATATTGAAAAACTCAAAATGTCTTACAGAAGAACTTGATGCTAAAGGTCACATACCGTACAGACATGTATCCACATGGGATTTCTCGACTCTCTATACCACAATCCCTCATCAGGACCTTATTGACCGTCTAAGTTCATTAATAGTATCTGTGTTCAAGAAAACTGATCGTAGATATATTAATGTCGGAAACCATAAAGCATTCTTTAGCTCTACTACATACAAGAGATATCATTCATGGGATGTTTCTTTGTTTATAGAGTTGCTTGAATTTCTCATTAAAAATATTTATGTGAAATTTGGCAACACATTGTATCAGCAGCATATAGGTATTCCAATGGGTACTAATTGTGCACCCCTGTTGGCTGACCTGTATCTGTTCTCTTATGAACATGACTATATGCAGGCGCTTTCAAAAACCGATCCATTCAAAGCCCGTTCCTTCTCATTCACCAAACGCTATATAGACGATCTTCTCGCTGTGGATAATCGCAATATAAATGACGCAGTGAAGGATATATATCCACCTTCACTGGATTTGAAGGAAACTACAGATAGCCCTACAGGCACATCATATTTAGATCTATATCTCTATAAAAATGAAGCGGGCATTCTCTCTCGTCGACTTTATGACAGAAGAGATGATTACAATTTCGACATCGTAAACTATCCCTTTCTGGACAGTAATATTCCAGTGGGACCTGCATATGGCGTATGCATATCTCGCCTAGTAGCATTTGCTAGATCCTGTGTTAATTGTGACGATTTCAATCAACGTCACAAAACATTGTTGCAGAAACTTATAAAACACGGCTATTCCTCCAAGCGCCTCCACTCAAAGTTTCTCAAATTTGGCGATACATATCGCATGCTGATAGCAAAATACGAACGTAGCGTGCAAGATCTATGGCGTTACGTTTCGTAACTTGTGTCTAATTCCGCTTAACCCGGGGCTAGGGGCCGTATGAACCCATGTGCTCCAAGATCCTCATGGTACTCATAGGAACAGTCACAACCAAAGCGTGACTGAGATACATCATTCTCTAGATAACGACTTTAGAGCGATTATTATGGATTAAGAATACTGATCAGCGATACGGATTTTATATTTTTGGAACATCATGATGTCTTGTCGGCATCATTGAAAACTGTTGACCGCTTCTCTCTTGCAGGAAACCAGCCTATGTTTATGTATACTATGATTGTCTTTTTTGAATTTGGTGTTAATACTGTTATATGGATATGGAATAGGTCTTTGAATTATGGACGCGGATATTCTTTAATGGATGACAGCTGAATTATAAATGACGGACTAGACGCTTGTATTTTTATGACTAAAGAGATGATTACAATTTCGACATCGTAAACTATCCCTTTCTGGACAGTAATATTCCAGTGGGACCTGCATATGGCGTATACATATCTCACCTAGTAGCATTTGCTAGATCCTGTGTTAAATGTGACGATTTTAATCAACGTCACAAAACATTGTTGCTGAAACTTATAAAACAGGGCTATTCCACCAAGCGCCTCCACTCAAAGTTTCTCAAATTTAGCGATACATATCGCATGCTGATAGCAAAATACGAACGTAGCGTGCAAGATCTATGGCGTTACGTTTCGTGACTTGTGTCTAATTCCGCTTGACCCGGGGCTAGGGGTCGTATGAGCCCATGTGCTTCAGGATCCTCATGGTGCTCATATGAACAGACACAATCAAAGCGTGACTGAGGTACATCATTCTCTAGATAACGACTTTACAACGATTATTATGGATTAGGAATACTGATCAGCGATACGGATTTTATATTTTTGGAACATCATGATGTCTTGTCGGCATCAATGAATACTGTTGACCGCTTCTCTCTTGCAGGTCTTTGGAATATGAACGCGGATATTCTTTAATGGACGACGGCTGAATTATGAATGACGGACTAGACGCTTGTATTGTCTTTGATACAATACACTAAGAATAGCAGTGTTCTTGCCAGAGTATGCCACTGTATGTTTCTTAGCTATTGCTTTATATCGCCTTTTGATGGGTGAGTGAGAGAAAAGGTGTTTAACGTCGCTGTCGCTTTCAACAATCTTCCCATCATATGACGACGATTCAGTCACATTATCCTGGCACCGGGACAACCAATCTTTGATGTAACAACCTGGGGCCGATTTCATGAAAGCTCACTTGAGGCAATTTTCGCACTTGAAAGTTGAAGTGCACTTGAAAACCTCCCTTGACTTGAGTTTTTGCTTTTCATAAAAGTTCACTTGAACCCGAAATCGCACTTGAGTTCAAGTGTGGTCGGACCTCCCTTGAAAACCGAACTTGAAATAAAAACGTACTTGAAATGACCAATTCGAAGGGAGATGATGTCGAAAAATAAGGTTTTTTTTCATGTGCCCATGCATCATAATGCACGTACGGGCATTGTTCTTCATCTCATAGACTCAAACATGGCACAGACATATTTATTTGACACCTGAAATTCTACCGATCGGCTTCTACGCATAAAGTATTTTGAGTATACACTTGATTCTGCGGGGGTACTATTTATTACCAAGCCGCGCAAAAGAGTTCCAAAAAGGTCACTTCAAACGTCACTTGACCAAGTGCGGCCAAAAACGTTTGGTGTAACACAACTTGAGATTTTTTTGAAGTGCACTTGCTCAAATGCGAAAATCGTCCTTGGAAAACTCAAGTCAAGTGAGGTTTCATGAAACCGACCCTTGGGCCCTGTCGCTTGAGAGGCGGGCGATCTAATTGAGACTGGGCTTGCTTTGTAGAGCTGTCATGATATATATAATTGTTACATTATAACTTAGTAATTGCTCTCATATTATTTCCACGCAGTTACGGTGGGAACAATATGCGCTTCAATGGTGGGCTTTCATTCTGCACCCTATCCAAGGCGCGTCCATGTCCATATCCAAACCCGTTTCCAACCATATGTTTTATCCTATCTTCGGAAAGAAACAACAACACATATACCATATTGTTTTGGTTAGCCTATTTGCATGATTCCCAAGCAATCCGTCATGGGTAAATTTAAAATGGTGATCATGAAAGTGTAACTGTATGAGGATGAGTGTGTTTTTCTCAAAATTGTTTCCCACGTCACATAAGATAAACATTCCAACTTTATCGTGTAGATTTTTTTGTAGAGGAAAATGAGTACATGGCAGTTTGACTAACATCACAGGACCAACGAACTAGGGTTTGATATGATTTAAGTGTGTACTTAGTGCATAGGTTGAATAAGTGTAGCATCATGTAAGCTCCCAGAATATATGGGAATTGGGGGATTCTA
The DNA here is from genome assembly GCA_036873755.1 of Hanleya hanleyi. Taxonomy (NCBI): domain Eukaryota; kingdom Metazoa; phylum Mollusca; class Polyplacophora; order Lepidopleurida; family Hanleyidae; genus Hanleya; species Hanleya hanleyi. Next base: position 13,924 of record JAVTVY010013664.1, read on the forward strand.
TCCAACGATAACCATTCTCAGATGGTCTGAACCTCGAATGGACCAGGCTTCCTGATATCAGGGGACCTTCAAAAGTCACAATAAAACATATAACCAAGGGTTCCCGATGTTCATGACAGTGCACCCGCTGAGCGATCAATAAATAATAAAAAAATAATTATAAATCAAATTTTCATCAGAATTCGGTCAGCTCGGAACTTGCTGGTAACAGTCCCGTAATGCGCGTTCAGGCCAAAAATCAAGGTTCAAATGTCAACGATTCTCCTTATTTTGCCGACGAAAGGATTCGGATGGACTGACTGACTCACTCACTGACTACCGGGCAATTTGCAAATGATAGCCTTCTTCGTAGAAAGTTGAAAAACTCGATAAATCTAACCTAAAAAGGGCAAAAAGATGTTTTTCTATGACGTTACTTTGGCATCACTGGAGCTGTTTCTTGGATTGATTTGCATTTTATGGTAAACGGTGATTCAAATAGTTCACATGAGCTTCATATAAAAAAACTTGTGATCAGTTGGAAAACTTCGTGAGAGATCGTGGTGAAAAAATAGATGACAGAAACGACGAATTCGTGATATACCAAGTTGCTCTTGCGATCACTGACGTGTAAAGTCTTGTGGAGGATGGCTCAACTGTACAATCTCACTCCTATGGTATTGCCATTTGTGTCATTAACTGGCGTCACAAGAGCTTCCTTGTATTTCAATCAATAGAGAACTGTAAACTCTTTGGTCGAAAGTCGACACAATATCTACCCATTTATTTCAAATGTCTGCATGTGCGACATCTGATCATCTCTTCAACTACGGTACTTTTTCATGTCTTCCTGCAAAGACCACTCTACCATGGAACACTTTGGAGGTATATCCACGCATTTTACATAACATGTCTTCTGTATATTTCATCAAAATGAATGTCTCGGTGTTCTAAAAATGGAAGAGCCAAATAGTTCGTAAATGTCATGTTCCGCTATCTATGGAACAGTATTTGTCGTACGTATTGTTTTCCCAGTTCAAACCTGCTGGTGGTACTTTTGAGGTGTGGGCGTCAAAATTGAAGGAGCTTATGAGCCATTTGCGGCTTTCACTCAAGACTTCACAACCCTTGATATCTTAAAATGACCCGTATCACGTGGTTAGAAGATGCGGTCATGCTATTTGCCAGATGATAATGTCTGGTTTCTCCAGACAGAAACTAAATTCGTGATAATGATTTTTGTTAATGGATGTTGTGCTGTGAATCTGGAAAATAAAAGCCTTGAATATTGAACTCCGAAAGACTCTACTTTTCGGTGTTACCAGGCGACTTCTGATCGCCCTAATAGATGCAGTCTGGTCTAGACTGGGCAATATTGTAGTACATATATCATCGTTGACAGGCGCCTGGCTGACCTAGCATTCTGCTTGTGTAATTTAGCTTCCGGTGTTGTCTAATCCTGTATGTATTGCTGAGTAACAATGTATACCGCTATAATGAAGCCAAGCTCGACTTGATGCCTTTGATTGGAAAAAACGAGGAATTGTAACCAGGATAAATAATTTGAGTATCCGACTACCTACAAATTAATGCCTTGATTAATGTACTATCTATCACGGGTCGCCTGAAAACTATTGTATGATCTAGAGATTTGAAATAATAAAAAATATCTTTTGGCAAAAATGTTTGGCGTACCCTCCTGTATAATATTCCAATATATATAGAATCCTTACACAGACTTCCTTACATGTCTTTAGATAATATGGCTTAAATACCATAAATCCTGACTCAGTGAGGCCAATTATAAACCAGCATTAATACATGCACAGGGGCCTGTCCATAAATGTAGCAGATTGCTGCGGTCATGAGCACGATGGAACATGACGTAGACCGATATATCAAATCAAACAACTCCGGAAGAGAACGAGACGGAGCATACACAGCCATTAGTTTAAAAAAAAAGAGATGAATCTCCTAGCTGAGTTTGTGATCGCTCTGTCATGATCTATCTACACTGACTGTTGCCGGCATTTTAAAGGCCGTTCGCAGATGATTTTCTCGCTGGTGGTTTTGGGCTTTGGTGGCCATTTTTCATGTTTTTGCCTGTTTTTCCAGCAGGTTATCCACCTCTTGTATATCGCTCCAATTTATAACCTGTATATGGTAGGATCCTGCTGGTGGACTGTTAGTCCCCGAGGCCCGCCCTCCATACATGTCGCTCGACAAATATATGTAGGTTTATTGTCTCGGTGGGAAATTTAAGCCGTACGACGTGGGATTTTACAGGTTAGTTGTCCTAGGTATTCTTGCATTTACCAGGGTTTTCCTTTACCCTGAGATGAGTTGTTTGAGCTGATCTGTCACCACAGCTCTCGAGCTAGCGTATCTAATTCTGCTGAAGCCAGTGCTAGGGGCCGTGTGGATACGTCATAGTCTCCACATGAACATCTGCAATAAAAGCGCGGCTGAGATACTAAGGCTATGTCCGAGATTCCTCCGTATTTTCGGATCTGAATGTTGGGTGTCGACGCATTCTTTCTTGTAGAGTAATATGGTTGCTTTGTAGTCGCCAGACGTCGTCAATTTTTCCCGCCTCTTGCTCCAATCTCCCTTTCCTATGTTAAGAGCGATTTAGCCGAGAATTTTGCGCAGCAACATTGATCTAATTTGTTAAATTTTGATAGACATGGTGATTATCTTCAAACAGTTAGAATACAAAAAAAGTGAATACTATTTATATGATTTTTTCACGAAATTGCTTCAGGACCAGGGCTATTCCCTTTGTTTTCTGGGTTATCAAATGGAGCATGGGTCAGTTCATTTAACAGTATATACAGTTCAAAAGTGCACACGAAACAAAAAAATTCTCTTTGTTTTTCCTCATATTGCATAATTATGTATGCAAGAACACAAATTATTCAAAAAGTTAATTACTTTTGGTTTACCGCCAGCGGACATCCTTAAAGAAAAAGTCAATTTTAATTGATGCTTGTTTGAATATTGGTGGTAATAACGAGCTGGCTCTAGTCTCGGTTCGAGGCGTCAGATCCGACATTCAATGTTCAACCGTCGACCATAAAAGAATTTCCTGGTCCATAATGAATAAAAATCTAAACACTTTGTGTCAATTTCAAATATATGCATGAATAATATTGATGATAATAATAATAGTAATGTGGCTTCCTGCAAGATAGTTGGTATTCCACTATGAAGTGCCGATGGCCAAATACAGACATAAAAAGGGTCCTCTACTAGGTTGTCTGCTTTGATTCAAGGTGTTTGATCAGTACATGTGCGAATGGGTAATAGCTTCACGTGGACAAGTCTAAGCAAGCCACGAGATGAAGTAAAGACTGTGTCCACTGGTCTGTGATGGAGACTGTCAAGATAAAAAAAAAGTTACGTATATGGACACTCTTGACAATTGTTGATTTTCTCTACCTTGTATCTTTTCGTTATAGGATCTCACTGTAAATGGGGATCGTTTTACTCTGGTTATTCCCATAAATAAATCCCGCATGACGAATACACTTGGCTCGAAGATAAATGAGCTGGGACGAAAAAATAGCTTGTTAGCAGCTCTCTACTTTATCGTCTGCTTCGATCATTGCCATTTTGGGGTTCTAATCCATCAGACAAATTGATCGATACGGGGTATTTATATATGTGTCTTCGGGTGCCATGTAAGCATTAGATCACCAACACGACTAGAAACATGTACATACTGTTGAGTATATAAGACAGGACAGTTCAAGCAAGCTGATCCTGCATGTATTTGTTTGCCGGATTACTGTAGCGTGAAATTGAATATCAGAGTATAAATCGATATAACGGAAGTGAACTACAATATCTGATATTTGAATTATTACGCTGGCCCTGATAACTGGATGAGTACAGGACTACACAAATTTTATTAAGTTCATACATTGATGTAAAGAATATCTTTACCATTTTCGGAAATCACCCGATTTATCTGACAAAACGCGTATGGATACGCAAATGAGCATTCATATCAATTAAAGCTGAAAAATGGACTTAGTATTTCCTTCAAATCGGTCTTAAAGGGCTAAAATTTCAAATATCTGAAAGGAAAACTATAAATTGCATTCGATTTCCAACCTACATAAACGTCGGTTATCGGGGTTTCTACTATCTTTTAACATATGATTATGGCACTAATCTCCTATTCCCGGATATGGACATAGAATAATAAATAAATAAATATTTGAATAATATTAATCGGTAATCCATGTGGTAAAAATATAATTTAATAAATTGAATGCTCACAATGTTAATTTTGTTTGAGACCGTATATTACGTACATCAATTTGACTGTTGCCTTAATCAGTTTGAAATTCGTATTTCTATATATTATTTCTTATATTCTCTCGTCATTTGCCCATTGATACGTATTTAAACAGTGTGGTCAGAATATGTTTTTGTATATGCTATTGTTTCAAATAGTACTGCGATATAAGACTGCAAATCAGATATCTTTAGCAACAAATGTTTGCAAGCCTTATTCTTTGTTACTCTTTAAGCATTTGTGTCTCGGCGAAAACAATTGTTAAAACAGCCGATGGGATGAAGGACGGAACATTGTCGTGGCACATTAAACTCGGTCGTTAATATGAACCGATCGCCATGGCTACAGAGTAACACTAATGTTAATATGTGGATGGGGTGGGTCCTCCGTTGAGTGGTTTCTCAGTTAATTGCGTGGGTCCTCTGTTGGGTGGGATTTCCGTTGAGTGAGTCATCTGTTGAGTGGGTCCTCCGTTGAGTGGGTTCTCCGTTAAGTGGGTTCTCCGTTGAGTGGGTATTCCATTAATCGAATGAGTCTTCTGTTAATCGAGTGGCGCCTCCGTTCAACACTTATTTCTGTGCTTTACAAAGAAAAGCTTGAATAATTGAGCAATCCTACACATGATTGGACAGAAATCGTTGAATAATACAAACATGTATTTTTAAATTATTCATACATATCGCATATCTATCGCCTCTTGCATATGGCTCCAATTCAGGCCCTGTTATCGATTGACGGTTATATTGTGATGAGACCGACCAAATCCAAGCTGAAGCTATACCTGTCTGATTTGGTATCAATTATTTACAAGAGCAGGGACGGTGATGTTTATTTGCTCAGGGTGTCAAATTATTTCATAAAGTGACGCAAAACAAACACGTAAATTAAGTAGTTTCCAATGCTCGTCATCGTGTATTTTCCTCGAAATTATCGTCAACTGAACGCAGAAACGTGCGAATGTGTGTTTTGGTTGATCTGTTTCTGTCACTAAATTTTAACGACTCACAACTCATACAAATGCACAAATAACCGAAACACTTAAAGTTGACCAAATTGCACCGTTCTGGAAACAAGTGCACCACCAGTAAGATACCAATTCCAACCGAACAAAGCGAAGTATTCTGTCTAACTGCTAATCTCACTCCTCACACATTACGATCGTGTCTTTCTGAGATATTTCCAATCTGTCATCAACATGGCTAGATTCAAGATCAAGAATTTGAGGGACCGAGGCAGACAGATGTGGTGCATACTGACGTTTGCAAACTCATTATCACGAATCTGGAAAAAGAGTCCGTCATTCAATATTCAGCCGTCGTTCAATAAAGAAGTTGCATGTCCAGAATCCAAAGACATAATTCATATAGCAGCATTAGCACCACATTCACAGAAAAGATAAGCTTTATTTAACGTCGGTTTGTGTGCAAAATATACAACATAAGCTCTATTGAGCTTTTTATACCGACTTAAACAAAACAACATGCAATAAAAATCAATCGTGAATATTATACAGACAATAAAATTGACATTGTGCTTAAAACTCATTTACAATTTATGTGCGTATTATTTTTCTTTATAAAAATATGTTAAATATATATGCCATCACCGATAGTTACATTGCTTAATGATGTTAAATATATTAATTATATACAATTTAGATAAGATCACAGATTATGATGTATAAGCTGAGCTTTTAGAAATATCTCAGTAATCTTCGAGGCCAGACTTCACTTTTGGCACATTGCACACCTACATTTATTTCCACACCAAATCTTTAGAATACTTTTAAAATCACTAAATGAAGCTTCTGTTTGGGCATTGTCAGGCAAATCATTCCAAATTTTAGAAGCCTGATATCTCAAACTTTGGAGTCCATGTTTCTTAGTTCTTGTCTTTGGCACTACTAAAGAATTATGATACCTAAAATCATACTGAGTATTTTTCACCTTGATTAATGCAGAGGACAAGCGTCTGCTTTGGTGAGAAGAGCATCATAAGATCTTGTAAAATCCTTAAAATCAAATTTCATGGCTCGGAGATGAAGCCTCTCAATTTTCGTAGTCTTGCTCTGACTACAAAAATGCCAAACCAATGGACAGAAATTAAAGGAAGATAAAATGAAAGCGTGATAAACTGACTTTCGACCGTTTAGCGTGAGATACCTTCCTATTCGCCTTAGAACATTTATCTGTCAGGACACTTTTTTACAGATTTTAGATACACGTGTGTTGAAATTAAACAAATAGTCAAATTCGACACCTAACAGCTTAACCGATCCTGCACATTCTATCACGTTTCCGTTTACATTAAATATTGGATCTTAATTTTTGGTTCGTTTTCCAATGCCAATGCCCAGAAAAACAATCATAATGTACATAAACATTAAAAGTGAAGCGGTCAACAGGTTTCAATGAAACCGGCAAGACGCCATAATGTTTCAAAATATTGAATCGTATAGCTGATCTGTTTTCGTAATCCATATTATATTGGTTGTAAAGTCGTTATCTACAGAATAATGTATCTAAGTCAGGCTTGACAGGGAGATAGATAGTTTCAACGACGCACATGATCGGTCCGATTCAAAGACCCCAAAGATAACAAATCTGAATTTTTACTCAGTTTTACCACATAATTAAGAAAATTTATATATCATTGCGCTCCAATTTCTGGGTTTTTCATAAGTTGAGCATGCCATTGAAAAATGATTGCAAAACCTGTTAACTGAACCTTCTATATAAAAATGGTTTAGATGAAACGTTGAAAATTGGTAACAACATTATCTTTAAATATTCGAGACATGAAATAAGTCCCTGGTATGTTCTTTCCTAGATCACTTGTACTTTTCGTTCGTTACATTCTTACAGAACTGTCTGGTTGTACATACGTGTCGGCCAATCGCCTTGCACTAAAAATCGAAATTTACGCTGAAATGTAGAATTTTAAAACAACGAGAGGCTATAACGAAGTTCAAGGACAACCTGACGATTTAGCTATTCCCCTTCTTTTCCAAGTTTCGCCGGCTTCAAGGCAGTATCGGTCTACTTCAATAAATTTATCCATTTTTTACAAAATGCCTTTTAATAGAGATTGCCAGCTCATGGTGGAGTACTTTGGCATCTTGAAACGCCTGATACTTGGTGACAAGAATTTGGATATGCTGTATGACAAATACGTGTAATACGACTCCCTTTTCTTGAAAACATCTACAATTTCATAGAATATGATGTTTGGTTTTTAGGTGACAGAGCTTCAGTGACCAGATTTCGGCTAAAGCTGACATTATAGAAGATGAATGCATTTAATATTACAATGGGTCACTACTTTACTCCAGGCAGTCTTAACCTGGAATAAGATTTCCCGAATCATCCATCGAGAATTACAACGATAAAGGTTAGGGTAATTATTTCAGCATTTTACCACCCCACTGGTTATTAATTTCAATGCAATGTTACGTGCTCTGTGCACTAAAAGGTTCGTTTTATTCGATTTCTTCTCCATTAATCGTTTTAAATCTGACATAAAAATTGTAAAACAACTCCAGCATGAGAAATGAGTTGTCATATGAAACTAATGAAATGAAATGGAACAGATTAATGCTCTCTCATTACATTCCATTTGTCGTCAGTATTTTTGCCAAAGAAACGAACAAGCAAACTCAGATAATAGTTAATCAGCTTATCACATAAAAAATGCATTATATGATATTGTACCATTTTTTGATCAGTGAAAGAATTCACTTGGGGTTCTCGTGAGAGATTTTGTTCTGCAGTTGGTTCAGTGGGCATGGTGATTTATTCCGAAAATAAACTGCTGTATTCTGTATCAGAAATATGTGTCGCTTTTCCGGCAGAATCAACATTTTCCAAAGCTTCTCGGTGCGATGGGTGCTTAACAAAGCTAGTTTACATGGTTTATTGGGAATGTGTATAAGGGTGTATTTCTCGATAATCAATATGGCTGTTTGTGCCTTTTCTCTCAGTTGGGAGGAACACAAATTCTGTGTTGACCGATTGACCTCTTTGGTCACCAACATACTTGAATTCTTGAATACTTGAATAGTTTAAACTGCCGTTTTTGAAGTGTATAGGCAGGTTTTCTCTGTTTCCCGGTTAAATCCCTGAACATCCGATCATGCCATCGATGATCGTTTGTGTTCCTGTTATTCGTACCAGAATTCTGAACAGACTTGATAAAGCCATCTATTCCGCCTGTTAGTTGAGGTCTCTGGAGTCTGTACTCATTCTGACTTTATCATATGTGATCACGGTAAATATTGAACAGACCCAGTTTGTGAAATATCTTACTTTTGTATCCATCGCTCTCCATACAGTTGTCTTGTATGACAAGTCATGGACTTGAAGTCGTGACATGTTGCCAACTGGGATTGGGAGATCTTCCGTCTATAACTTCCGTCTCAATTCTGCAGATTTGTCCATCTACATCTACACATATGCCATTGTAACATGTTTAGAGGGTAACGTGCCACGGGCACGGACGTGCCACGGACGTGCCACGGTATATCACGGACAATCCTGTTTTTGTCTGCAACTTAGGGACAGAATTTTGAATATGCATCTGTGTGAATAGTCTGTAGGGAATCAGCGACTGTGTAGCAGCAGCGTCGTTATCATTCAGTATGTTTAATCAGGTGAATATATTCTTCACCTGAGATTGTCGTATCTTCATCCAGATTCGGATGTTTTCTCTTATAACCGACTTTTATGAAACGGACCATGATTAAAGTATCTACTTCGCCTACATGTACGTGAAGCGCTGACAAAGGCGGCGCAGCCGAATCAGCAGGTACATTTGGACCCTCGTCACAATTTATCACTTTCAGGCTATTATGTGGATTTTCGCAATTACCAGCATCCATAATTAAAGTCAGGGCATAGCCTTTCCCTAGACAACGTTCACTAACTGAGGCGCATATGACCTATGAAACTAGGTCAGTACCTGTTTCTTGTCTCCATTTTTGAACGAATAACGTGAAACGGATTTGTTCTGTGGTGATTCTCTGTACGGATTGTTCTTTTTACTGACGCAAGGTACAATATCGGTTATCGGCGTCCACGTGAATATGTCGTAGATTACCTGTCTTTACGTTTATCACCCACAGACGCAACCAATCAAAATAATTGTTTATAGATCATCAGTTCATAGTTGATTTGTCGTTACCAATCATCTCACCCAATTTCCTATGTAGTTATAAGCAGGCCACAGTGAACATTTCCTGGTACAAATGTATTCGACATCAAAGGGATCGAGCAGCCTTCAATGATTGGTTCAATACCTTGCTCAAGAGCCGACTACAGTTGTTGGGTTTTGCCAAATGTCCGTTTTCGTTCAGTTTACAAAGGTGTCAGACCACTGTCTCTGATCGCTCTGTGAAATACATGCCATTTCCTGATTAACATAGCCCTTTATCAGCAATACACAAAAGTACAGGTATTTCAAGCTGAGGAACTGCACAAAAAATTAACCATTAAACGATGCTATACCTCTTTCACGATGAACTGGATGAACTGTAATTCACACTTCAATACAGATTGGTTTCACTCTTTGGGCATCATCGGGAAGACCATGGTCTACTCTACACGACCATAGAAGGGAAAGGACAGAGTGGATCTGGTAGCAAAGATTTACTGTACAAAACGTGGTGATCGAATGCAACGTTTTTGACATTGACAAAAAATTGTAAACTTACGCGCATCGAGGGCCATTGACTATATATAAGTCACCAGCTGGATACTTCCGCCCACCTGTCCTTTGTGGGGAAAGAAAGAATACAGAAGGTCGCAGCGAGGCCGGAAAAAGGCCACAATCAGGCCGCAGAACTAGCACGGAAGTCCGAGCCGCGTTTACTTTATTTCTATCTCTACTTGTCTCGACCGTATTGCACAGTCGTGCGCGTTTAGCTCTGGTGATTATAGCATAGATTATAGCTGCACACAAACAATTGTCCGTGCACACATTTTCTTCTACACACAACTCACCGGCTTAAGGTTAGGATTTGACACTCATTCATGCTTACACTCACCAGTCACAGGCTTCAGCTAGAACTTAACTTCGGTTAATACTAAACTGTTTATATTTAGTTTCCTGTAAGAAGTGTGGTCAACAGTATGTTGGCAAGACCACCCAAAGACTCCATCTTAGGGTGAATGGTCACAGAAAATCCGTTAGGAAAAAGCAATTGCTTATAGGTAAGCATTTTTCTGGACCCGACCATGGCTAGGATAACTTTAGTATTCAGATCATAGACGTCGCCTATCCATCTACCAAGGATTCCCCCTTTGGATTTGAGAGAGAAACCCGAGAGCGGGAACTATTCTGGGTGCTAGAACTCGGGTCAGTGTTTCCGTATGGTTTAAATGATAATGTCAGTGGGTTCGGCAAAGTTACAAACCGCCGTTCAAATATATCCAATATTACCCAGCTATTTAAACCCCATCAACGAAGACATCGCAGCCATGGTTGGAGAAAGTTTAATAGTTTGATGATTCACTTTAAATTACTTAGTGGGTTTAACTAATACACCCAATAGTATACATAGCTTACGTACAGTTCTGTATGCGTTACCTCTTAGAGCTTCAGATCATATAGCCAGAGATATACAACAATCTGCGTCTTTAGGAAATATAATACCACCCAAAATCACTAAAGTATGTCAAGATATAGCGTATTTCTCATTCACCAAACGCAAAATAGACGATCTTCACGCTGTGTATAATCGCTATATAAATGACGCATTGAAGGATATATATCCACCTTCACTGGATCTGAAGGACACTACAGATAGCCCTACAGGCACATCATATTTAGATCTATATCTCTATAAAAATGAAGCGGGCATTTTCTCTCGCCGACTTTATGACCAAAGAGATGATTACAATTTTCGACATCGTAAACTATCCCTTTCTGGACTAGTATTCCAGTGGGAACTGCATATGGCATATACATGTCTCGCCTAGTAGCATTTGCTAGATCCTGTGTTAAATGTGACGATTTTAATCAACGGCACAAAACATTGTTGCAGAAACTTATAAAACAGGCTATACCACCAAGCGCCTCCACTCAAAGTTTATCAAATTTGGCGATACATATCGCATTCTGATAGCAAAATACGAGCGTAGGGTGCAAGATCTATGGCGTTACGTTTCGTAACTTGTGTCTAATTCCGCTTAACCCGGGGTTAGGAGCCGTATGGACCCATGTACTTCAAGATTCTCATGGTGCTCATGTGAACAGTCACAATCAAAGCGTGACTGAGATACATCATGCTCTAGATGACGACTTTACAACGATTATGATGGATTAATAATACTGATCAGCGATACGGATTTGATATTTTTGGAACATCATGATGTCTTGCCGGCATCATTGAAAACTGTTGACCGCTTCTCTCTTGCAGGAAACTAGTCTACCCTTATGTATACTATGATTGTCTTTTTGAATTTGGTGCTAATACCATTATATGGAATATGGAGTAGGTCTTTGCATTATGGACGCAGATATTCTTTAATGGACGACGGCTGAATTATGAATGACGGACCAGACGCTTGTAATACGTCATATAATTCACTGCTACCCATTTATTAATATTGTTTCATACAGTAGTGGGAGAAGAGGGTTCTTAGACTAGGTGGCTGCTCATCCACCGTGTGGTATCGATATCCATATCGCCAGATCCTGTGTGGACTGTAGCCGTGATCTCTGGGCTTGATGATTCGTCATCTGCTGCCGCGGTTAGCCGTGCGGTTGACTTGTCCTGCGGTGATCACGGGGAGACGGGCCGGTGCCGTAGAAGCCTTTGTATTGTATTGCCCAGGCCGTCCGAATCCATGGCCAGGGCGTGTACTCAGACACGACAAAGACGAGAAGTTCATACAGTGCGGGAGTGGAAGAAGACCGGGGAAAGGAAGATAGATGCCGGACTGGCCGTAGCCAGGTCGGAGTCGAGAAATCCATACAACCGGAAGTGAACGAAGATCAGGGGAAGGAATATAGATGTTTGGCCTGAACACGGAGAACCAGTCGTGACCAGACTGTGGCCGCGATCAGGCCTGTTCGTGAATTGGATAGGGCTTTTGCGTATAATTGTATATATCTTTTTATTATATTGGGCTTCCGTTTAAAGAGTACAGGTTAACGTAATTTATAGATCAGGTATTGTACGCTACCGCGATCCGAATCTTGTATACCTGTTCATCGAAGTATATGTTAAAATTGTATTTATTTGCTTTGGTTGTCATTGCAGATCTTCCTTTCCAACCTCCTCGATCCAGACAAGGTGACGGTGACAGGTTGAATCGAACTCCCTCGTTGACGTTTCAGTGTCATAGATGACGTGAGTTCGATTCCATATATAGAAACCATTGTATTCCAGGATACGCCCAACGTGATGATTTATCGGGGTTGAAGGCTGGCGCCATCGTTAACAAATCATTTATATTTGTTCGTTATAGTTAAAAGCGAAACAGACCACAGAACAAGCCCGCACTAAAAATTCGTGTAAATTGAACCCTCTTGTGTGCCACGAGACACTGGCCGTTTCTGTTACGCCGCATAGCAATCGTCTTTTTTCCCAGACATTATCTGGCATTACCGATTGCTGGCTGTAAAAAATCAGAATGCCAAAAAATACATATTCCAGGAAATCTTTGAAGTATGATTGTATGATTCTTTTTCATGCAGATATATAATTCCATGAGCAGGAGTCCTTAGTAGGGTAACACTTATTAAATTTAGCCTTTCCCTTGGCCACTTGCAGTCAACCGGTGCGATAAAACAAGACCTCTAATAACGGGTCGTACTAAAAACTGCGCGGAACTGCGCGTAACTGCGCGGAACTGCGCGGAGCTTAATTTCAACTGCGCGTGGATTATTTGATGGAGTTTTCTTTATTTGCTGACGAGCAGAATATTGATATTAATGAAACAGACAACAAAATCCGCAAAATGTAGACTATATGTCGCTTGAAACGAGAGAGAACGAAATTCAAATGCGCGGAGATTATGTTTCACTGCCCGGAGATTCGCTTCGCTGGAATGGAATCGTTAATATTAGAGCACATTATCCTACCTTATTCGTACTCCACTCAGATTCGAAACGCTCGAACTAAGTCTGATGTGTATGATTTGTATCTGTCCGAACGTAAATTGAGTATAAATTTAACTGCGCGGAAATCGAGCCCGTAAACAAATTTGGCGTAAACTTCAACTGCGCGTAAATCCATGGCAGCTTCACCCCACAGAGATTCTTCTGGATTGAACTAAGTCTGATGTGTATGAATTTCTAAAGGCTTGCGTGTATGAATTTCATCTGTCCGAACGTGAACTTGGTATAAATTTCAACTGCGCGGAAATCCATGGCAGCTTCACCCCACACATATTCTTCTGAATTGAACTAAGTCTGATATGTATGAATTTCAAAAGGCTTCAACTGCGCGGAAATCGAGCCCGTATAAAGTTTAACTGCGCGGAAATCCATGGCAGCTTCACCCCACACATATTCTTCTGGATTGAACTAAGTCTGATATGTATGAATTTCAAAAGGCTTCAACTGCGCGGAAATCGAGCCCGTATAAAGTTTAACTGCGCGGAAATCCATGGCAGCTTCACCCCACACATATTCTTCTGGATTGAACTAAGTCTGCTGTGTATGAATTTCTAAAGGCTTGCGTGTATGAATTTCATCTGTCCGAACGTGAACTTGGTATAAATTTCAACTGCGCGTAAATCTAGCCCGTATAAAGTTTAACTGCGCGGAAATCCATGGCAGCTTCACCCCATGCACGCAGATTCTTCTGGATTGAACTAAGTCTGATATGTATGAATTTCAAAAGGCTTCAACTGCGCGGAAATCGAGCCCGTATAAAGTTTAACTGCGCGGAAATCCATGGAAATCCGCGCATTTGAATTTCGTTCTCTCTCGTTTCAAGCGACATATAGTCTACATTTTGCGGAGTTTGTTGTCTGTTTCATTAATATCAATATTCTGCTCGTCAGCAAATAAAGAAAAATCCATCAGATAATCCACGCGCAGTTGAAATTAAGCTCCGCGCAGTTACGCGCAGTTACGCGCAGTTTTTAGTACGACCGCTAATAACACATATGGACTGTTTTCGTTAAATCTGGACCATAGACCAATGACCAGCTTGGAAATAATCTTCATAATGTAACGACAACTGCATGACAAAGATTACTACCTCGAGTCAAAAAGAAAACTAAAACCGGTAAAATCGTGTGTAGCTGTGGAAAAATATATACATATAATTACTTTTAAATGCAACCAGGTCGCAAATATTAATAATCTGGTGCCCGTATCCTTCACTCTGCAGATATATTTGCTATCAACGTCTGATGTTTTAACATATTGATCACCTGTTTGGAATGAAGGCATTTGCTTGTGTCGCCTATTGTTTTCAGATCTAGTAGATAACATTAAATCACATATATATACACCACATGTATGACATTATAGATTAGATATGTACTATCAAGAAACGATATAAACACTGCCATTATCGCTCCTATCTTCTAGTAGCACGAAATATAGGAATTGATCAACGCAAAGGAATGTATTAAGTTGACGGTTGATAAATAAGGTTTCCGGCTTACCATCTTCGCGACATACACTATCGTCTTATCATCTCCATCTAACTGTGGACAAGTGAACAGGTTAGTTATCAAAGGGACGGACCATTCCACTAACCCGACTTAACATGTACATACAGCTAGCTAACTCTTCCGCACAGTAATCTGTCATTCTTACCAGAACGGAAACAAGCATTCCTTGTTATCGGTGCTATTATTAGACTAATGATAGGTTCACTGGTCAAATTTCGTGTTAACGGCGTAATTCCCACAGGATTCTGCACCTATGCCAAAACGCGATGTAATTATAAAGGATGACTTCCGAAAATTTTGATTGATTTCTATGATTGTCATATTTAACACCTGCTTCCTCGAGACTGAGGTTATCAATAGGCGGTATTCGTTGTAACGGGGGGATTTGGTTTAATGTCACACTCAAGGTTGTTTCACTCAACGAACGTGTACCCATGTGCATCCTTTATCTGTTTTCTATCCGCATGGTCTTGGTATGCAGAATAATTTTCTAAACTGACATTCTGACGAACTGCGCCATAGCTTTCAAGTATCTGTGTAATTTATCGTGTGCCCGTTTTTTTTCTGGAATTTGAATCTGTCGCCAGTCTATTTTTCTATCGAATACAGTAACACAGCAAACGTAAGTCACTCGCCTTACATTATAGGTGATTGAAATTGAACATGGGGTAATAGAAACAAATGACATTGTATTATATTACATTCTGCAGAGAAGATAATGTGATTTGAATGACCGAATTCACATGAATTATATTCATCAAATTTGGGTGCTTCGGGAGCATATGTAAGATCTTCTAAGGCACCGGGGTGTTGCGATGGAGAAAGGAATACATCGTTTTGGTGGACTAATTATAATTCTAGTTATTTAATCACATTTGACAGAAGGTTATTGTGCTCAGTCTAGAAGTCTCCAGGGCAAAGAGGCTTTAACCAGTAAAAATATTATTGATATTAAGTATTATCGCTCCCATATCACATATAGAGAGTAGATTGTTGTGTTATCTGTCTCAAAAGATAACAGTACGAGGAACGTTCTTCTGAATGTCTGGATCATTTTCAGAAAATTAGCGTGCCGTGAGCAGTTCTTTTGATTTATGCCTTGCAAATAATGCTTTTTTTCGTACACGTCACATTAATATTCTGTATATCTGTTATTGGTTGATGATAGCTTTAATACAGACAGGTTATGTTTGTATGGACTGGGAGGCTTTTATATGTACTACGGCAGCCTTGCGAATGTTGGACTAGACGTTTCGTAGTTGGCATGTGGTTCTTACGTCCACATATGTAATCCGGCATGGAGAATTGACCTGGTTTATCCGTGAGAAAATTGTTTGTCCGCCAAAATAGTTATTGAAAATAACTTTTATCAGGCCTTATCGATCAGGCAAAGCAGGATCTATCTGCATCATCTAAATGATTAGGAGCAAATGCAGCGTAAAATATAGGATGACATCCATCAATGCCAGTGAACAATGTTCAGATTTCCACGCAGGTTCACGGTATAATTGTTATCTGCCGGACAAGGACTGTGAAATTTTATAGAAGAAGCTGAATCTATATTGGAGTAGGGAGTACAGTACTTTCCTCACTGAACGTATCATTCGTTCCCATATGCCACCGAAATGAGAACCTGCTGGGGGGTTGAACTCCCAACCAATGTTCTTCTGAGACAAAGTGTTTCGAATTTTGGTTTGGTTCCAGTTGTTGATTTCCTCTCTGAGCTCTCGTTCGCTACCAACAAGATTAGTGCCATTGTCTGATCGTATCAGCTTAACAGGGCCACGTCTGGCAACGAACCTCCTTATATCGTTAATACAGGAATCTGTATCCAATGAATGAGCCACCTCAAGGTGGACGGCACGGATCGCCAAGCAGGTGAATATAACTCCGTAACGCTTAACGACACTGCGTCCACGTTTTACAAGGAATGGTCCGAAGTAGTCAACTCCAACGCGGGAAAATGGCGGTTCATTTGGAATAAGACGATCACCCGGGAGGTCCGCCATTTTCTGCTCGAAACGTCGTGCCTGGTATTTCCGACAGATGACACACCGTGAAACCAAACTTTTGATCAGAGAAGCTGCTCCTAAGATCCAAAACTTCTCTCGTAGAGCCGTTAACATAGAGTTCTTACCCAGGTGCCCAACAGAATTATGAGTGTCCTGCAGCAACAGATGAGTTACCGGGGATGATTTCGGTAGCACAATCGGGTGCTTGGCGTCGTAATGAATATCAGCACGTCTCAAACGACCACCAACTCGCAGGAAACCCTCCTCCAAGAATGGATCCAGCTTGTACACCGGGCTGGTCCTTTTTAACTTGCGGTTACCGTCCTGTAAGGCTTGCATCTCGTCGGAAAAATGTTGCCGTTGAACATAGCGAATTATTGCACCTTCTGCGTTTTGTAACATTTCTGCTGTAACGTGCGCCCCTGGCAGGGCTTTCTTAGCGTGTATCAGCCTGCTGTTTCTAGTGTTTTTCATCTCTAAATCAACCAGCTTCTGTCGTTTGGTCGGATCGGATTCCAAACGGTAAACATTTTCCTGGATCTCTTTGCGCCGAGCCACCATATTCTGAAGATTATTTATGGCAACTAGAATCCAGGCGACAGTCTTCTTCAATTTAGTCCATGACGGAAAGTGACGTAAGAGTCTATCCATGATCTGCTCAGACTGATCAGCTAGAGTAACCATCACTGTCCTTTTCAACTCCGGATCATCCGCTGGCACCGTCTCAGTCGCCATGTGAGAGTGTGGCCATTCTTGTTCTGGCTTCCAGAGAAAGTCCGGGCCATTCATCCAGTTTCCGTTTTGAAGAAGTTTCTCCACGTTCAATCCCCTCGATGCATGGTCAGCTGGGTTCGTCTTTGTGTCGACATATCCCCACTGACTTGGACTGGATGCCTCTCTTATGGTTTCAACCCGATTGGCCACAAAAGTGTGGAAGCGTGTGGCTTCGTTATTTACATAGCGCAGAACTGACATGCTGTCTGTCCAGTAAAACACTTTATCCACATGGTAGTCCAACTCCCTGATGATCATCTGATTTATGCGAACTGACAGGGTAGCGTCTGTCAGTTCCATGCGGGGTATTGTGACCTTCTTCAGAGGAGTCACTCGCGACTTTCCCATTAGGATTGAACAATGGATCCTGCCCTCAGTATCAACGAATCGGATGTACGAAACCATCCCGTATCCGGTGTCGCTGGCATCGGAGAAATTATGAAGTTGGCAGGAAGAGATCTGACTGAAACATGCTGGTTTGTAACATCTCTGCAGTTTCACATCTTCTAGTCGAGGAAGGTCATTTAACCACTGGTTCCATTTTTGTAAATTGCTCCCTGTAATTTGTTGATCCCAGTCAACTTTCAGGCGACACAGGTCTTGGAGAAGACTTTTGGCTGTCAGAACGTAAGGAGCCACAAAGCCCAGAGGATCGTATACCGAACTGACGATAGACAGGATATTTCTTCTAGTTGGTAGGGCATCCCGAGCAACAATTTTGAAACCCAAAGCATCTGGTTCCACATACCAGTGTACGCCTAGAGCACGCTCATTAGGCAAGTCGTCGTGATCCAAGTTCAGCTGTTTAACTCCTTTGGCTCGCTCTTCGACTGGAACAGACTCCAGGACTGCATGGTTGTTGCTGCTCCACTTTGTCAAGTGGAACCCACCTTTAGAGCACAAGCAGCTAATGTCTCTAACAAGCTGGATAGCCTTTTCCTCAGTGTCGACAGAAACCAAGCAATCGTCCACATAAAAGTTCCGCTGGACAGCTTGAACCACATCTGGTTCACAATGAGCGGTATTAGCTTCGGCTGTTTGGCGAAGAGCAGCATTCGCGCAGCTGGGAGATGATACAGCTCCAAATAGATGGACCACCATTCTGTAGGGTACTGGTTTTTGGCTGAGATCTCCACTGGGCCACCAAAGGAATCTCAGGCAGTCACAATCTTCCTTCGGGACTCTTACTTGATGGAACATGGCTTCTATGTCCCCCATGACAGCAACCCTTTCTCGTCGAAACCGTAGCAGTACACCTGTCAAATAGTTAGTCAAGTCTGGGCCCTGGAGTAGTAAGTTATTCAGAGACACTCCTTCGTGTACAGCAGCACAGTCAAAGACGACCCTGATTTTGTCCGGTTTCTTGGCGTGGTACACCCCCCGTGATGAGGCAGATACCAGACTCGCCCATCATCTCGTTCTATCTCGTTATCAGGAACGCGCTCCGCGTATCCCTGGTCAAGGATGTTGGACATGAAATTCTGATAGTCTTTAAGAAATTCCTGATTTCCTTTCATCTTCCGCTCCAGATTTTTCAATCGTTTCAAGGCATAAATACGGTTGTCTGGGAGTTGTACGTTGTCTTGGTTGAACGGTAGGTTGATCTGGTAATGACCGTTTACCAAATCCAGTGATTCATTCACCTTTTGCATGAAAAGCTTATCCTCCTGAGAATACTCTTTCCTGTCATCAATAGTACGCTCAGGAAAGTCTAGGTTGATAGATTGCCTGACCAGCTGGTCCAGTTGTTTCAGCTCTTCAACCTCTTGGATAGCTATTACAGTAGCTCTGTTCACTAGAAGGTTAGCCTGTTGTACCGTATCCAATTGCTCATCTGCGTCACAGACAACATTCCATAAGATCCACCCAAGGCGTGATTTCGTGGCATGTGGGCTGCCGCTCGGGCCTGTCCGAAGCTCAACAGGTGTGTAAACATCCGGGACGTTGTTACCGATTAACAGCCCAATTTCAGCATTGACTTGTGGAAGTGGTATGTCTTGCAAGTGTGACCACTGTGACACATCATTGCGAGTGGGAATATGTCCCCGTGAGACTGGCATTTTGTCCTTTGTATACACCTTCGGAAGTTCGATGGCAACTTCCATTTCCAGATCACATATTTCCAAGCCATTAACTGCATATGTATCCATCGTGTGTGGAGTACCCATGGTGTCCAGCGTGATTTTCAGCTTTCTCCCGCTGCCGCCAAGTTGACGAACCAAGCTCTCGGTGCAAAACGATACACTACTTCCAGGATCAAGGAAGGCGTAGGATTCTACAGATTTCAAACTGTTTTTCATTTTGACTCTAACCGGAATAATGGCCATCCTACACACCCCTTCCCCGACCCCCATGAAGGTACCCGATCCATCTGTGAGGTTCACGCACGCACTTGTTGGTCCCGATGCTTCAACTGACCTTTCAGATTTGCCCGAGTCAGACTTATGGAAATCTCTCCCATCTATGTGACAAATTGTAGGGTGATTGCGTTGACACCGTGCGCATGTAGCTTTACGACGACAAATTTTTCTTTGGTGCCCGTGCCGTAAACATCCGAAACAAAGTCCGTGACTCCTCAAGAAATCTATCCTCTCTTGGAATGGTAGTACTGTCATCCTTTTGCAATGTTCCAAGGAATGCTGTTGATCTTTACAGAAGATACATGGTTTGGAGAAGGCATTAACCTTGGGACGGGATGAAATACTATCACTATCTGTCTGAGGTTGGGACTTTTCAGATCCAACATCACCGCTAGCGGCCTCTGTATTCTCGTCAACCTCTGAAGCTTTGGTGTGGAACGCACCCCTCGATCGGTAGGCAACAGAGCTCTTCTGACTCTGGCTTTTCCCTGTCAGAGGTTTCTGGTCGAGGCGCAATGCTTCCCGCCCGTAAGTTGGGTCATTCGCCTTTCTGGCCTCTTTTTTTACAAATGATACCAGCTGATCAAATTTCACGATCTCTTTTCGTCCCTTACTCTGTTCAACAATATTTCTCCACTTGTCATGGTAATGGAATGGCAATTTTGCCACAAGCTGCTTCATGTTCTCAGAATATTCCAAGATTCTGACAGCGTCAATGTTTTTCACTGCATTTCCACATTCAGCTAGAAAAATGGAAAACTCATCCAGACCTTTAGCATTATCTGATTTTATGTTCGTCCAATTTATCGCTTTCTTGATGAATGCATTAGCGATGACTTCCTGGTCCCCGTATCGCTCTTCTAACTCGTTCAAAGCTGCCTGATACCCCTGTGTTGCCTCGAGATAGCTGAATCCGCTTACGATTTTGTTCGCTTCACCAGCTGTGAATTGCTCCAAATAACTCATCCGCTCATCGTCATTTTCAGAATTTACCACGATTTTGGTATTAAATTGCCGCATGAATTTCCGGTACTCTAAAGGATCTCCACTAAACTTCTTTATCTCGGGTGTTGGTTTCCTTATTTGGCGCACTACTGAGAAAACTAAATCTGCTGATGTCGAAACCGGATTGGACAAAGGATTAGATGGTGGAGGATTGGATGGCGCAGGATTAGGCGATACAAGATTCGATGGTACAGGATGGAATGATACAGGATTGGATGGCGCAGGATTGGATGATCCCAGATTTTCAAATCTTGTTAACAAATCAGGGTGAGTATTTTCAGTTATTCCAGTACTACCTGGAACACCACGCAAAGAACTACTATGTCTGCCGCTTACTCCAGCGTTACCCCAGGAAACAGGGAAACATGGCTGTGCATCAGGATTCAAAGCAAACTTGACACGAGTCTCCTCAGACATTTGCTGATTAAGATCAGATATTGTGTCTTTATTTTCGGCATTAAGAGGAAGAGATGTATTTACATTTGCCGGCTTTTGAGCTATTTCTTGCTCATATGCTTGATCATCGAATTGGTCGAGCACTTTGGATCTGGCTTCTGCTATAGCGATTTCCGTACTCAAATTCAATTCTTCCTCTTGTAACTGAATTTTGAACCTCTGCATCTCTAGCTGTTGCCTCAATTTCAGCGCAGAAGACTTAGCAATTAACTCTGCTTTCTTCTGCTGTTCCTTCAGCCTTGAAGACGAAACAGACTGTGCCAGAGATGAGAAAATGCCACTACCACGACGCGAGCGTTTTCCGGCCTGAGAAGCACTATCTCTGGGTTCAATATTTGATGTGGTACCAGCTAAGTGTTTCTGCTCATTTTCAGCGAACCATTTCTGCACATCAGATTTGAAATTCTTCACAAAAGTAAATTCTGTGTCATAAGATTTTAACTCAACATCATGATCTGCAGACATCTGAACGTAATCATCATGAGCCTGAAAGAATTCTTCGCAAATGTTAAGCCATTCTGCATATAGTTCTCTTAATAAAGGGACAGAGACACCTTCAATGATCAGTGTTTGTATTTGCTGTGACTTCTTTTTCAACTGCTTGAAAACTGATCTAGTTGTTCCTTCTTTATTTTCTAGCCAAAATAATAGGCCCTTTTCAGTTGGCGTTTTGTGCCGCGCACCTGTCATATACTCCCCCTTGTCGGGAGCCTCAGTTTTATCAGCATGGGGTGACTGCAGTGTGTCTAATATTTTATCTGAATCCATTGTCAGCATAGGCCGTTAAAAACGTCAATGAATATACCGTTGAATAACAACACGTCAATTCCTTGCCACTTGTTCTTTAATATTACAAAGATTGACTGAAAACAAAACAAAAACAACGTAAGAGAAAATGCACATAAAGTGCTTAAATAGCGCTTAGCTTTTCGGATGCATGTATTTAAACAGTATGAAATTATCCAGGTAACTGTACTGACATCTATTGTACGACAGAGCAGAAAGCATGCATATTGCCCACACGCATTATTTTAGTACAACAACAACGCTATATTGAGCAAATCCAGCATAAATCACTGAATGAGTGGCACAAAACTTCTCATGATTTAAATCGTTCACTGATATAATGGATACTGCACGGTGCATTAAATATGGCGAGTTACTCAAAGGAATGAAACGAAATGCGAATGGGGAGAACCGAACGATGGTGTACATGCACTTTTAACACAGAGTACATGGGCTTATACATGCCGCCCGTGACCTATATACTCAGCACCGGTGAAGCCGGCTTACAGTTCAGTGTACTGGATAACCGCGACATATAAATTTACCCGTT
Organism: Hanleya hanleyi; assembly: GCA_036873755.1. Taxonomy (NCBI): domain Eukaryota; kingdom Metazoa; phylum Mollusca; class Polyplacophora; order Lepidopleurida; family Hanleyidae; genus Hanleya; species Hanleya hanleyi. The sequence goes on from JAVTVY010013664.1 coordinate 36,783, forward strand.
AGTTCTTGGCATTATAGTTAATAAACACACGATAAATAGTCATGCTTGGCAATGAACGTACCGTTTTTGTAGACCACGGTAGTCTTATTCAGATCTGTAGGGTGTAACTTCACAACTGCCAAATTCAGGACTTATCTCCATGCCATGCTGTCCGACGTATAAACAACGTTATCGGTACACGTCACTAGAAACTGGGCTACACATAACCTGACGCGTCCGCGTTTAGTGTGCACACAATAGAATCAATATATAATCAACACGCATAATAATTTCCAGTAATGAAATTGCATTTAAAGTTCAGGACAACGCAATTCAAACAGTTCGGCCTTTACAAGCAGGTTTACAACCCCGATATATAGGGTAGTACAAATAAAATTTATCTAGCAAAATTACCAAATTACATTTGTCGATATTTGCCAAAGCAGGTGTACCATTGCCTCTTTCTCTAAGTTACAAAAGGCTCTCAAAAGGTTCATCATTACGGATAACCCCGTCAAGAACGGGGATTTGAACTTTCTGATCCGCATACCCTGCCGTTCCATTGGGAATGTTCCTCGGGTATCACCCTGCACAACTCTCGATGTCGGCAGATAAGCTTGCATATGCTACAGTATGTAAATGTTTCACGTTCCTGGTCTCGCTGAGCACTGGATGATTGGTGGGGAGTTTCAATGTGAATAGACGTCATTTATCGTCGTAAACACAATATTTGAACGATAATTTCCCCTAGAATACTTGTTCAAACATAAATGCTCAGTCAGTGGTTGTTCGAGGCGAGAGCAGTCAGACTATCATTCAGTACTATCAATTAGGCAGTAGAAGGTGGTCACACTCAGTCACTTTTCCATTTAATATTTCTTGCTTTGCGTGCAATGATATCTCGTCGGTTTAGTATAGGTCAATCAGGGGCCGCCATGGTAACTTACACAAGCATCTCATTCTTTAGAAAGATTACATATAGTGTATATTTGATACTGTCTGGGTTGACAGTGTGGGCTGCAATGTGTAGTTGGTACTGCCAAAATAGTTTGACGGCGATGACTCAATGTATAATTGGTATGTCATAATGGTCAGTAACTAAAATCTATTTGTGCTGCTGTTTGGATGACGTTCATTTGATGTATGTGATAATGTTTATCGCGGTGATTGATCGGATGTCTTCCTGAAACTTTCATAATGGGTAGATATCGAGGGTTAAAACGGACATCTGGCACCGCATTAATCGCTGGACTGAGGAGGTATGGTGATGTATTGTTGTAATTATTATCAGAACTATGATAATAGTTTGACAGCGATCACTGCAATGTACATTCTTTACTGTTAGAATGGATTGACAGTGTGGACTACAATATACATATGATACTGTCACAATAGTTAGACAGTAACTGTTGCACTTATATTATCTCATCCATTATGCTCATAATAATGACTTGGAACTGTTAGTGATTTGATAGTGAGGCTCGCAATGTAGACATGGTATTGTTAATTCATTCATTCATAGCGGTATTTGCAATTTACATTTGAAATTATCATAAATGGTTTGATAGTGATTGCTGGCTAGAAGCTGGGCATTGAAGATTCTGTATACGTTATCATGGAGATTTTACAGTGGGGAGGGATCATGTCATTTGATAGGCCTACGGGTTTCAATGGCTCCCCCATTTTCTTGTAATGGATATTTGATACTGCCATGATGGCTGCCATTATTTGATGGATTGACAGTAAGGGTCGTCGCATACATTTGATGATGTTGTGAACGGTTTTACGGAAATGTAACGCCGAATCATTACGTATTTATGTATTTCATTGAATACTTTCATTTGTTATGCTATGATCCTAATTCAGTCGTGACTGCGGATTAATTCTATAATTGTACACCCCTTCTAAGATCAAGAACCACTGCAATTAATAAACACAATATTTAAAGTTGGTGGGAAAAGATGCCGGTGCACTGACAAGAAGTCACCGTCAACATGTTGAACCAACAAGAATTCCTCTAATGATATGTATCACAGCCCCCCACGCTTGTACCGTGAACGTTCATGTGAACATCTTGAATGACATGATGGTGGCCCCTACCACCGGCTTGTATATCCATATATTAACAATATCCGTATTTGACTGGGATGCTAACAAGGTTCCACTGTTATCTGTGACCCTTTTCCCTCTGATTGTCTTTGTTGGTATATTAACATTTACCGTATTGATTGCCCATTTGAGGGACTGTTCTACATAAGGTAGCACACAATATATCTGTTACCTATGTCCCAGTTATATACTATTGTCATTCTAACAAACGACTAAACTCAAATCATGGGGACTAGTTTGTCTTTCACTTCCAGCAACCTGACCTATTCTCTGATTTAATTTTTCTGGACTTAGTCACCTTCTTCCAACTTTGCGACCAAGCAAATTCTCAGCCCTTAATGGGTGTTTGATGCCCTTTTGATTAGGTCACACCAGTGACCCCACATCTATCATGGCAGGACTGCACGATCTCTTGATCAAAATTATGATCTTACCGACCGGACAAACATGGCATTCTCTCTTTTGACTTTCCCTCTTCTCTCTCTTCTGGGATTCCCACCTAAGATTAGTCTAAGCACACTTCGATGACGTCCCACGCATTAACACATTCTACGGTAGGTGCATGTACATTGTATGCTCTCGGGCCCCAGTGGGCGTTAAGTGCCTTTTCTGAATTATTCTGAAGTGACTTTCACCAAGCCCATAGTCATATCGGCCTTCCCATGTTCTGTAAGGAAAAAGACAATTCCAGTCCATAATGGGCCCTTCCACACTGACCCCAATAATGTAAGGTATTTCTTGACATGCCACCTACAACACATCTCATTGCCCTTGTGATTATATTTCTGATGGTTTGAATTTTTACAAAAACATTTGTCCACTTGGAATCTTTAATTTGTAGCAAAACGTGTTTCGAAATAAGTGTCAACAGAATATTATGTCGACACCAGGCAGTCAGTTTCCCTAATTAATGTATTGGGTCTTAAAATGAACATGTTGTTATTCAGCTCAAATTACTCCACTTGCGGATGGAAATTAACTGATGCTATAAATGCGAGTGAACTACAGAACGGAGCGAGGTAAGGTGTCAAACTGACCTATCCAAAGCAATCAAAGCTAGAACGATGGCTTTGTTGAGATTAACTGGCTTGATTAAGACGTTCAACAACTATGCTTACTTTAACTGATGTGTCAGTGAAATAACAAGAATGAGATAAATCGATACAGCTGGATTCATTTAATACCTACAATATGGCCTTCTGTGTGGTAGTCTCGTCCCTAAATCCCCATTGAGAGGCACGACACGAATGAATACAAGGTCTGAGCCAATAACATACAGGGAACATCGGAGTCATCTACTATCTAATATTGGTCAGTATTTCTATTCTCTGTATAGGTTGATTTGAGAAAGCTTGAGAAGACGGTATTGACCACTGAATGTGGTCATTCAGACTATTCAACCCGAACACTGCGATTTTACGTTTATATGATAATAGCCTTCCCGAAACTATCCCCGACGGATAATGGACTAAGTGGACCAGCGATTGGATTGTTGAGAGCAGCGATTCGATTTGGTAAAGCCTGACGTCAGCCGTTCCTATGCCATTCACTCTTCGCGGTTCTATATTTTTCGGCAAAACGCCCAGTCGTTGGGATTCTCATTCAAAAACAGTCTTTCCCGTCGTTTTGGCGCTCCAAAACTTCTATCTGCTTATTCTTTAATGCAAAAGTTACCCCCAATCGCTTCTTCGCATAATCTAAGTCTATATTTGCTTATCCCAACGTTAAACCAGCTTGGTCGTATCTACGCATGAAAAAATGTACCACAACAACAGCCATACATGCGGAGTGCGCGTGTACATATTACATCGTAGTCACATCCGCTACTGTCAGAAAGTCGGGTGACTAGGTCAGGTGAATCCTGTCGGTCAGGGAAAGTTTCGCGATGGCTATTATCATATAAACGTAAAACATCGACCTTCGCGCAAACATCGCCGTGTTCGGGTTGTCAGACTATTAATAAACTGACGGAGATGACGTCTTCTTTCTCCTCCCAGTGACAATATTAAAACTTGATTTCAGATTCTGATAGGAATTGACCAGTTTTCTCATATTCTCTTTGTCTGCCACCATATCAAGTTCCTTTCACACACTTCTACACGATAAAGAAGAACACTACTGAAGCATAATTTTTCCAGAATTGTGTGGAATTTACTTTCAGATCCAGGATTTACCTGAATTTACCTGAATCCTCGGGTCGGTTAGAAAGCATTAATAGTGCTTGTTATGACCCATCTAGTTCTGTTACTGAACGTACTGCATGTAGTTTGCATGGTGCGGGATGGACACTTGCACATACTACATAAATGATGGTAAGAATTTCTGCGGATGATGTTTTCAGGCCACGTTGAGACGGGAATTGAAGGCGTTGACGGGAGGTGCAGTAACCACATGCATGCTCCGATAGACTATTCCATGGGTCCACCACTCTCTGCCCAAAGGAGTATTTCCTAATATTAAGCCTCGGTCGTTGCTTGTTTAGCTTCACACTAAAGGATTGATGAGATTTAAAGCAGCACAGAAGATATAAAGCATAAAATAATTATGCTCCTAAACAAGTGTACGTGCTCATTTCTATGTCTGGTATAATCTCTCTTCTTGGTCGTCATCCCGCCAGTAATTCCTTAAGTAAAATCATTAAACTCAAAGCCAGACAATCAACTGCAGAGGGTTCACTGAGCGGACATATTACAAATGTCACGTCATTAACACACTAATTTGATCTCCCTTCTACATGTTCTAGCTTATGGAGATACAGTTGGGTCAAATGCAAGCGTCGAGTTGGACACTGTGGACGGCCAGCCGTCGACTATGGCACTTTTCCACATCAATAACCGAGAAAACACTGCCACATCATTAGCATCAAAAACCAGCCGGACAAATATATATCTAAAAACAATCTACTGTTTTATTCGCAGAATATTGCATGATTTAGAATCGTGCAATGCATCAGATATATTGCCCGATGTTTTTGTAATTTAAACATGTTACGTCAACGATAGACAATAATAATACTTTCTACACCCATAATTCAAGCGAATTATCAGACTCTCAAATAATACATTTTTGGGACTCGATGCACATTGCGTAGGCTATTAATTGTTATCCGACATTACCTCGCTTGCGAATGGACATTATCGGATGGAAATTATCAAATTACGAAAGAAGACGGAATGTCAAGTTGACTTCACCAAGGTCGGCTATTCTAATCACGTGTATTGGTCCCTGACGATGTACATGGTCATTCAGACTGCTAATAAACTGACAGAGATGAACGTCTCCATTGTTGTCTCAGTGACCAGATTCAAATTAATTTACCAGAGTACTGTTTGTCCAGTTCTTTCCTTATCCAGTACCATTCTTACTCCATTGTATTTTCGTCTATATCACACACTAACCCAGGGGTTATCATGCTGATCAACAAATTAATATTCTCCAGTAAAATTGTTTTACTTTAATTGTAGAGTGGTAAGCCACTCGTTCAGTGGGTATAATCGCGTCATGAAACGTGACGCCATGAATGGGCGAACAAAGCTTGTAAAACTGTTGAATTTATAAAACAGAATAAATTTTATTTTGATACAGATTTCAGTAGTTTTATGTTGCTGGAACTTCTGATCGTCACGATTAAATCTATATAGTTCGGGGATGATCCCTGACGACTCTTACTCGAGGTGAAGTCGAACACGCTGAATGAGTTGCTATTTATACGGCGGGGTACTGATTCTCGGCGATTCAAAGTAACAACAAATCCTCATCGTTCCATCAGTCTTTTGCATGCGTAATTCCACCATAGTTTCGCGCTACTGGGTAGGATATGGCTCCATCGACCTGTGAACACAAACACAATGCCTTGTTAAATATGTATCTGTGGGGCCGCCGGTGGATTTATCCACTACATAGTTTTAACCCTTCGTCATCTGAAGGGCATAGACAAAAGAACCTTTGAGATGTTTTTTGTCTTGTATGAATGCCCTTATCAAAATCCAGTATTTTAATGAATGATAATTACATCAAGTGACTATCCAGTAAGAAAGTCATCATTGACCACGAAAACTGATCTGATACATTTGCTGTAACTGGATGGTTACACAAGTGGGAATGTATGGAAGTTTCTTCGTGCGCCTTGATTTGCATGTAAATTGCAAATCTGAACAATAAAAGATAGGAAGAAATGTTCCTTAAGCTAGGCAAGGATATAATGTACTGAAGCATAATTATTCCAGAATTGTGTGGCATCGTGTTCCACATCCGGGATTTATGCAGTTTAAACAGCAGTTCTAACATCCAGTAGTTATGCTCGTATACAGGTGTACGGTATAATCCCTCTTCCTGGCCGTCATTCCGTCAGTAATTAGCTTTTCCTTTTGAAGCTACCAAAATCCGAGCGATACAATCAACTGCAGATGGTTCGTGTCCCTGAACGGACATATTACAAATATCACGTCATTACAACAATAATCTCACATGCTTTCTAGATTGATGAGAATAGCATTCACAGCTGCGTCAAATGCAAGACTCGACATTCGATGGTCAGTCCTTGATTATTTTCAATACCCGCATCCACACACGCAAACGTTTTGCATATGGAATAAAGGGAAAGTCAATTAACCCTGTCATGTGAGTAGAGGGTGTTTGGGGGGTTCTGGCCCAATGTATTATGTAATAATCCCCAAAATAGTGTTTTTGCTACTTAAGATGTAATAATCCCTATTTTTTTACATACTATGTTTTGTTACTTATGAAGTAATAATCCCCATTTTGGTACTTCATATGTGGTATCACCTCAGTTCTATTTTTAGATCATGACATCATTGGGAAAACCCTTAGGGTCGGAAGGGTGACCTTTTGACCCGGATGTGACCCTTGACCCGCGCGCACAATCGCGGATAATCCGCGCGCGCGTCCGGATAACACGCGCGCGCTGCGTGCCGGCCCGGTGGTACATAATATGTAGTATCCCCTGTTACTTAATATCTAATGCTCGTTAAAATAGAGCAACACCTCAGTTTTATTTTTAGATCATGACATCATTGAGAAAATCCCTGTTCTATTGTTATTTCTTGTTCTTTTGTTAGTTCTCGACAAGTACAGACGCGTCTAGGCAGCACAATAGACTCCCCATAAACAAAGAGTGGTGAGTCATACTATTGCTAATTCCCCTGCTCCTTTGTCATTTCTCGACAAGTACAGACGCGTCTAGGCAGCACAATAGACTCCCCATAGACAAAGAGTGGTGAGTCATACTATTGTTAATTCCCCTGCTCCTTTATCATTTCTCGACAAGAACAGACTTGTCTAGGCAGAACAATGGTCTCCTCATAGACGAAGAGCGATGAGTCACGCTATCGATTGTATTCATAGCTAAAATTTTATTTGCCCACAGTATTGCGAAAACCCGTATTCTTTTGTTATTGCCTGCTCCTTTGTCTTTAGTTCTCGACAAACGTGCCCCCGTGGTGAGTCATACTATTGGTAATACTCCTGTCTCTTTGTCTTTAATTCTCGACAAGTACAGAGGCGTCTAAGCAGAACAATGGACTCCCATGAATCAGTCTGTGAATGTGTAAGTATATGTAGTGATTGTTAGTGATTATGTGATTGCATCAGTGATTTAGTGATTGCATCAGTGATTGTATGATTATGTAAATGATTGCATCAGTGATTTTGTGATTGTGTAAATGATTGATTCAGTGATTTTGTGATTGCATCAGTGATTGCATGATTATGTAAATGATTGCATCAGTGATTTTGTGACTGTGTAAATGATTGATTCAGTGATTTTGTGATTGCATCAGTGATTTTGTGATTGCATCAGTGATTGTATCATTGTGTAAATGATTGCATCTGTGATTTTATCCCCTGAACTAAATTTAACAGCTGTAACTGCCTGGTTCGATAAGTACAGACGCGTCTACACAGAACAATAAACAATAAACAAAGAGCCATGAGTCATACTCTACATTGTCATCAATAGCTAAATTGTATCTGCCCACATATACTATAATTCATGTTGTTTATCGGACAGGTTCCATCCCATAACTAATGATCTCTCCACGAAGGTCACAGTGTTTCCGCTTTTCACTTTCTCTACTACTCATTCTGTCTGAATTGTAGTACTATAGTCTACCCCCGTACGGTTCAATAGTAGCTCATTTAGAGCGAGTATAGTCCATTCATGCGTACATGATATTGCTTTCTTTCTATACTACTCACCCATTTTCCCCCCTCTCGTTAAATTCAGTCTGTATTATGTTTACTATAAAGTCTGTATAAGGGGACCGAACCATGTAACCGTTTACAAGTGACTAAATATCGAGGGCCATTTTGGAAATGTAGAATAATTGTGCATAGTTGGAAGTTCTCTTTCGGAACATCTCTTTAGTCCCTAAAAGGTATGTTTATCATCGTTGTCGGTTGATTTACTGGATGACTGTATTACATTTAATCATGTTTCGTGTAATTATGATGTCAAAATGAGGTCTTAATGAGACATGAACTTCACAATCAATATCAAAAATCACAGTATTTTCACCCAAGTCACCTTGCTTCTGACACAATCTTATATGTAATAATGCCCAAAATAGTGTCTTTGTTACTTATCTAATAATCCCCGTTTTGGTACTTCATATGTAGTATTCCCTGCTACTTAATATCTAACGCTCATTGTTTTATATGTAATTAATCCCAGTGTTCATATGTAAGTTCTATTTATGCAGCATCGCATCGGTTCTATTTTTAAATCCCGACATCATTGGGAAAAACCGATGTTCTATTATTAGTACACCTATCCCTTTGTCTTGTATTCTCAACATGTACAGACTTGCATCTATGTAGACTCCCCACAAACAAAGAGCAATGAGTCATTTGCCCACAGTATTGTGAATACACCTGTTCTATTGTCTTTAATTCTCGACAAGTACAGACGCGTCTAAACAGAACAATAGACTCCCCATAAACAAAGAGCCGTACACGCTCACACACTAACATTATTGAGAAAACTCAACTTCTATTATTATTTCTCGACAGACATACCTACACTTGGCAGCAGACAATTACCTTCAATTAAACCCTAAACAATCCTACCTGAGAATAATATAACATTTGGAAAGTGATTGCGAATTTACGAGATTTTTTTTTTCATCACTCTCAGAGATTTAAATGGCTAGAGTGATTGTTGTATTGCTGAAGTATGGCGGACTCGTCAGTATGCAATATGTGAGTGGTATTGAGGGAGTGATCTCAGCTCTTTGAAATTTTTTTAGTATAAACTGTAATAACATATTCATTCAATCATTACGCGCTCTGACAATTTTCAATTCTGTATTATATATATCCACCATAGTTTTATAGCAAAATGATATACATGTATTATCATAGCTAACAGCTGTCCAAAATTTTACGTGAATTTCAAACCTGTATGGAGCGGAGAATAGCTTCAATTAAATACCTCACTGATCACGATATAATAACCATATAGAGTAAAATATACCGTGTTCTTTGTTAATGGACCCTCTCTCTCAGCTTTAGAGGAACTCTTTTATCTAAATGAATGCTTGAATGTGTTTTTGCGCGCGCCACATGCCACGTATATTATCATTTAACTCTAAGGGGTAATAACATGCGCGCCCTTTTGTGACCTCAAGCCGATGGATCAAAGCTTTTGTCTGGTCAGTGCGCCTAGGCGAGTCAGGCTGTATTCATTGATATTATTGCACTAGAAATCTTAATTGACGTTATTCAAATGTGTTTTGCCATTCATATGAAAAATCAATATTAGCATTTTGGAGGGAGAAATGTGCTTGTTTAATCTATGTTTTCTACAAATTACTGGTAATTGATTAGCGATATTAATATTTTTAATATATGTTAATAAAATACGTATTTCAAGCTATAGAAATTTATGAAATATGCTAGTACTTCTAAAGGTTTTGATGGTGGAAAAATATGTTTAGACTCAAAATTTGATATTTTTAAGACATCTAATACTTGTATACGTTTGAAAACTAACACATCTTAAAATCGCTGATCATTTTTCTAACACATGCTTTCGCAGAGGTCCGCGCCTTGGCTATAATAGACGTTATTATGTCAATATTTATTCATTCCATTTTGCTCGTCACGATGGAAGGGAATTCTATGAGATCTCGGGTGGCCATATTCAGAAGAATTTTACGCAGAATTTTTCGATGGGGTAGATTTGATGCTCCCCGACCTAACGACCACATGTGGGGGTGTTGGTGTATTTGTTTGGAGAACAAAGTCACTATAGTGATACATCCATGTCGACATGTACCCCTTTGTGCAACATGCACGCTTAACCTTGTACGAACCAATTTTCATCCGGCAAACTACAACAACAACACCCTTAGATGTCCAATATGTCGGGCTTCTGTCATCAAAGTTCAAAAAATATATATTTAGATATTGAAAACTAATTATCTCAAGGCTCTTCATTAAGGGCCGCCGTTCAAACTCAAAAACAGAAACTATCTTTCCACGACCTCATGTTTGTGTATGTGTGTGTGTAGCTATTTGTGTGTCTGCGTTTTTATGACCGATGAGTAATTGAGTTATTGCATCAGTTTGTGTATGTGTATGTGGAGTAATTATTTATTTTATTGAATAATTTAGTTATTGAATGTGTGCACTATCTCGGATATGTGAGATAGTCACTAAATTCCTACATATGTAAGGACTCTTCACAATGAGATAGCGTGTTATATATTATACACTGCTTTTAATATCCTAATAAGCCCCAATCATAGTTATGGACGCATATATTATATGTAAATATATGTGTAAACGAGGGATGTTTATCATCGTTGTCGGTTGATTTACTGGTTAATGTATTAACCGTACTGGGGCGGTTGCGGTGGCCACTTCGGCTGTTATTCTTCTCCACCGGCCTTAAACATGTTTCGTCTAATTATGATGTCAAAATGAGATCTTAATGAGACATGAACTTCATGATCAATATCAAAAATCACAGTATTTTCACCCCAGTCACCTTGCTTCTGACACAATCTTATATGTCTTAATGCCCAAAATAGTGTTTTTGTTACTATTAATCCCCGTCTTGTTACTTCATATGTATTAGTCCTTTTTATCTCATATGTTTGATTGATTTATTGACTTTTAAGGATTGTTTCCCTTAGGGATTTCGCGGCCCTCCAAATAGATTACATAGGTATTTACATGTGTTTTCTTGACTGGAATATATTTTGTCTACACTTTATATATATATATCAAAAATCACAGTATTTTCACCCAAGTCACCTTGCTTCTGACACAATCTTATATGTAATAATGCCCAAAATAGTGTCTTTGTTACTTATCTAATAATCCCCGTTTTGGTACTTCATATGTAGTATTCCCTGCCACTTAATATCTAATGCTCATTGTTTTATATGTAATTAATCCCAGTGTTCATATGTAAGTTCTATTTATACAGCATCGCCTCGGTTATATTTTTAAATCCCGACATCACTGGGAAAAACCCATGTTCTATTATTAGTACACCTATCCCTTTGTCTTGTATTCTCAACATGTACAGACTTGCATCTATGTAGACTCCCCACAAACAAAGAGCTATGAGTCATTTGTCCACAGTATTGTGAATACACCTGTTCTATTGTCTTATATTCTCGACATGCACAGGCACGTCTGTACTCTGCTCAGCTAAGTTCGCGCCTTAAGTGTGCTTTCTTTGACACACAAATTTTACTTTTCAGCACTTTTCATCAGTTTCTTAAATATCAGTCTAAGTGACAATAAATGGCTAAATAATCCCTTTTGTAAAATTTTTATTGCTGTGTATCAACGCGTGCCAGAGCTCCTTTTCAGCGTGCTCTAGGCCATATTTACCCAACAGAAATCTTAATGTGTTAGACGGTCTTGGCAGCCTTCTTATAAAAAATCGATAATTAAAATATTTGGAGGGGAAAACGTGCTTTTCAGACTAGCCTTTATTCAGATTTCTGTTAACTTAAACTCCTGACAGACCTCCAGTCTAGTCTGTAGGTTACAGCGGCAGAGGTGATAATAAAAATGCACGAGAAATTAGCAAAATGATTACATATTACACTGGTTTATTCATAGCTTCACATTTGTGATTATATTCGGCCATTGCGTTTATCGCAGTTGACACAGGGCAGGGATACTCTATTGGTCTCAATCTGTTCCATATATGCTCTATACAGTAATGATTTTCACACAGACTAGATATGTCTGTGTGTAAATCATTGATTGGTTTTTGAATCAGTGATTTTGTGATTGCATCAATCATTTTGTAAATGATTTTGTGATTGAATCAGTGATTTTGAATGATTCCCTCATTATGCGGATTATTGAATGAATGAAACTGTCATTATGCGGATGTATGATTGTGTAAATCATTGAATGATTCTTTGAATCAGTGAGACAGAGATTGTCTAAACGGACGTATGATTGTCTAATTCATTGATTGATTCTTTGAACCAGTGAGACAGAGATTGTCTAATTCATTGAATGATTCTTTGAATCATTCAGTGAATGCATTCAATGAATGATTAAATGAATGAATGAATTAGTGAGTCATTGAGACAGAGATTGTCTAAACGGGTGTATCATTGTTTAATTCATTGAATGATTCTTTGAATCAATGATTTCGTGGAAGATTGAATGAATGAACAAATGAAAGATTGAATCAGTGAGTCATTGAGACAGTCATTGTCTAAACGATACATCGAATCAATGTGTGTGTGTGATTGATTAGCCACCAATCAGAGTGCAGCTCTTCTATTGTCTAAAAATATCCACCAATCAGAGGACAGCTCTTCTATTATCTAAATATATCGACCAATCAGAGGGCAGCTCTTCTATTGTGTAAACAATAGAAGAGCTGTCCACTGACTGATTGGTGACTATTTTTTACACAATAGAAGAGCTGCCCTCTGATTAGTCGATATTTTTAGACAATAGAAGAGCTGCACTCTGATTGGTGGCTAATCAATCACACACACACATTGATTCGATGTATCGTT
>JAVTVY010013665.1:0-58483 GCA_036873755.1 Hanleya hanleyi
AAGAGAAATTTTGGCCAATGCTGACATTGTTAGTTAGTGGTGCGCATGCACGGGGGTAGTTTTATATACTGGAGTAAATAGCCAGCAGTTTTGATAAAGTTTATTAAGGACTTGAATACCTGTTTTCTAATGGGGAGCTTAGGGTTTAATATCGCTGGTAATGTTAAGGGAGTGTCGAATTTTTTTAGGTCGTTTCTAAGTGCCTCGCGTTGTGGGTAGTGTTCAGGGCATTCAAGTAGGACATGTTCTATTGTTTCTTCTACATTGTTGCATGCGGTGCAAAGTGGTGAGGTGTTTTTCAGAAGCATGGATAGATGTGATTTAAGCCCGGTTTTGCCTAGTCTTAGTCTCGTGATGATGCGGTCATCACGCTTATTGTCTAACTGGAATCCCTGGACTTGTCTTTTCTCTCCATCAAGAACCTTATGTAACCATGGTTCACGTTCTTCTTCGTTCCATTCCTTTTGCCACTTGCTATCTACTTTGCGTCTAATGATAGCGTTGAGTTCCTTATATCCTAATCCTATTGTCACATCGTGTGTAGTTTTTGCAAGACTGTCTTTGGCAGTTTGGTCGGCTGCTTCGTTACCTCTGATGTTCACATGCGCGGGGACCCAAGCTAAAATGGCGTCTATACCCTCGTTGTGTATTTGTGTACAGATATATTCTATTTTGTGTATGAGATCAGGTCTACTGTTTGATATAGAATTTTCAATGGATGTGAGTCCACTAAGGGAATCGCTGAGTATCACAGCACGGATTGGTTTGTGCTCGATGATCCATTCGAGAGCTTTAATAATAGGAATGCCACGCCCCCTTACCTATTTTCACCTATCACAGCCAGAGTTTCTGGGTTATGTGTACACCTGGTCGAAGATGTCAGTTTAACGGCCCAGCGATGACACTGTTCACTCTCATAGAAATTTGCGAGTTATGAGTGAACAATGCCGATGAGCAATGACCGCTGCACTCAGTGGGAGATAACCCGTTTACGGCGCCCCATTGATTGCGTGAAGTAATCCCCAAAACATGCTAGTAGGCGAAACGGTAATTTTATAGGTGTGAAAGTAGGTGAAACGAGGATAAACCCTCCTCTGCCATGAGCTCCGATCACTTGCAGATCTATACACACCAGTGTAATTTCGTTGTAATTTGAGGACCGGTTCCCATACGGATTTCGCCGGCCGATCTACTTTATTTAAATTTCGCAGCACATTTCTTAGTTCAATTAAGATCTTTACAACTGCCATATCTTAAAATAAATAAATAACAAAGAGCGAGCAAATCGAGAGTAAAGAATCGGGTGGAGGATATAATATTGTCTATGTACAAGTTGTTCGGTTTCTTTTGGACAGGTTATACTGGTGAATATGTTTCAAGTTAACTGGGTGGGTTCTTCCAGAATTCTGTACTTGTAACAGTGCTAGGGGCCGTGGGGTCATGTCATTCAAGATGGCCACATGAACAGCTGCAATAAAAGCGTGACTGAGATACAAATCATCAAAGGGACCAGTGTGTTTTTAGAATTATGCAGTCAGTATATTTACATGTATCTGTGGGGTTATATGACTTCTTCTCAGTAGGCCGGCATCGTTTTCCACCACTCTTTTAATGTTGTGTTTAATTGTTGCCTGTATATGGTGAGATTCTGCTTGTGGACGTTACGTCCCCGAGGCCTGTCCCCGATGCTAGGGGCCGTGTATATACAACATAGTCTCCACATGAACATCTGCAATAAAAGCGCAGCTGAGATACTAAGACCCCATTGTTCTGAAATATTTGTATCTAATACCTCTAAAGTCGGTGCTGGGGGCCGTGCACATGATCAACTACAATAAAAGCGTGACTGGAAAACGAATCATCACAGGCATCAGTTTGGGTTCTTGTGATGTTTTCAGAAATATGCAGTCAGTATATTTGGCTGTGGGGCCATGTGACTTCTTGTCGCCGGCATCGTTTTCCACCACCATTTTAATGTTGTGTTTAATTGCTGCCTGTATATGGTGAGATTCTGCTGGTGGACGTTTCGTCAGCGAGGCTTGCCCTTTGTAGAAATCATTTGTAGTTTTGTGACTGGTAAACCTGGCGGGAAACCAAGCGCTTTTTCGGTGTCGGGTCTCACGGCTATTTATTTTGAATATTGAATTCCATTCTATACGTATTTACTCGTTTTTGCCGTATCATCACCAAATATAGTCAGTATATTTGGTTGTGGGGTCATGTGATTTCTTGTCGCCGGCATCGTTTTCCACCACCATTTTAATGTTGTGTTTAATTGTTGCCTATATATGGTGAGATTCTGCTGGTGGAAGTTTCGTCAGCAAGGCTTGCCCTTTGTAGAAATCATTTGTAGTTTTGTGACTGGTAAACCTGGCGGGAAACGAAGCGCTTTTTCGGTGTCGGGTGTCACGGGTATTTATTTTGAATATTGAATACCATTCTATACGTATTTACTCGTTTTTGCCGTATCATTTTTCTATCATTTGGTCACATAGTTTTTCTTTTTCCAACAGATGACTTGATAGGGCATTACATCGTCTTTCTGAAATATTTGTATATTCTAATACGGCTCAAGCTATGGGCCGTGTGGTCATGTTATTCAGGCGTGGCTGTGATACAAATAATCACAGGGATCAGTTTTGTTTTTTGTGATGATTTTAGGAAAATGCAGTCAGTAAATAAATATGCCTGCGGGGTCATATGACTTCTTGTCAGTACTCGGGCATCGTTTTCCACCATCCTTTTTATGTTGTGTTTCAGTGTGTATCGGGGTACAGGGTGACAGGCTACGTTCTACATTGCTTGAAAGGCAAGGATCATATTCTGTGTTGAACAATCGTATGCTCGGTGACATCTCAGGTGTATCGCATCTGGTCTGTTTCGGGTTAAGTATCCTGTATCTGGACATTCTCTTCTTTAGGCGTTGTCATTCAGAGAGCTGTTTTATTATTATTATCGTCATCCGTTTGCTCTTTCGGGTCAGGCCCATATGTGGTCTTCGGGGTGTTGCGTCTGTATCACGAAGAAATAAAAGATTCTGTATAGTTTCTTGTTTTCTGTTTTTGGTGTAATACTATGAGATTTACTCATCCCGCAGACAGGCACGCGCCCTCGTGCTATCAGTCACACATTATAAATAGCAATAATTTCACACAGATGATATGCATCTGATCCGGAGTGTTTGTATTTTCACTGAATTCAAATCTGGTCATGTGACTGAACGCATTGAAGAAATACACAGCGTCAAGATAGAGTAAACAAAGTTAATATCGTTCTATATAATTCTGAAGAAATGTTATGAAGCGTGTTTAAATTTGGTAAGTCTCCGTATTTTCAATAGGAATTTAGCACATACAGTTCACTGCTTAGTGTATTTTAATATTCGATAAAGTTGAAAGAATCATGACAATGATTTCTATCGGAAAATATCTTAAAACTAAAGAGAAGTTGGACACCTTATGAAAAGTTCATGGTTACTTTACAATATAAACAGGATCATAATTATTAGCTTTCTAAGATCGGGTATTTTTCGATCAGCTCAGAGTTAGCTTTCGTCATCATTTTAATAATTCGATAGAAAGAAAAATGAACGGGACTAAAAATCGATTCAATGGTTTCTATAGGAAAATACGTAACAAATGATTTGGGTGAATTTTGATATTTTATGAGTAATACTCGTTCTTGTTTTCTTGCATGTAAATGAAATTATAAAATAAACATGATAAAGTGAAAATGAATTTAGAAACTCAGGCTTTTTAATATAGCTACTTGCTCAGCAGTAACACTATCAGTGTTGGAGAGATATTTTAGAGTTGGGAAAAGTTGACGACGTCTGGCGACTGAAAAGCAACTCCACAGGAAAACTTCCATCGGCGCCACACATTCATATGTTTCTTCAAAATTTCTGCTTTTCTTCGAGGTAATTGGGCAAACTCTATTTCGTTTCACATCAGACTATTATTTACTAATTTATCATGCAGATTTTGGAAGAAAACACATAAATAAAAAATATGAAAAATCTGACCGAAAAATCAACCAAAGAATCCCTTTTTTGAAGATGACGTCATCAACGCGGCCATCTTGGATTGTTTACATTTTCTGACAGAGCCTGACCCAGGGTATAGTGGGGTAAGTTTCATCCCCCTAGCGCAAGGGGTAAGAAAAATATTTAGAGGGTGCCGAAACGCCACCCCCTTCCATCCCTGGGCAGGTCCCGAAAAGCCCAGGCCAGATAGGCTTAAACTCTGTATTTCTGTCATTTAGCCTGGGGTCTCTATACTCCATTAGATTTCTCTCAGTTTGTCATGGATAACCATTCTCGTATGTGGTACGGATCAAGTCTGGAGGAGGTAAAACGTGTGAATCTGTATGATTTCTGAACTATATGTTATGCTCTATGACATCCTCCCCACAGTGCATGCTCCAGGCTCATTTTTCGCAGGCTCATTTATCATCCCTGCCTCCAATAGCGGAAGTTGACCTTTACTACATTGCTATGACGTATAGGGGAATTACAACACATATAAGTGAATTTTGAATATTGAATTCCATTCTATACGTATGAAAAATCAACCAAGCGCTTTTTCGGTGTCGGGTCTCACGGCTATTTATTTTGAATATTGAATTCCATTCTATACGTATTTACTCGTTTTTGCCGTATCATCACCAAATATAGTCAGTATATTTGGTTGTGGGGTCATGTGATTTCTTGTCGCCGGCATCGTTTTCCACCACCATTTTAATGTTGTGTTTAATTGTTGCCTATATATGGTGAGATTCTGCTGGTGGAAGTTTCGTCAGCAAGGCTTGCCCTTTGTAGAAATCATTTGTAGTTTTGTGACTGGTAAACCTGGCGGGAAACGAAGCGCTTTTTCGGTGTCGGGTCTCACGGGTATTTATTTTGAATATTGAATACCATTCTATACGTATTTACTCGTTTTTGCCGTATCATTTTTCTATCATTTGGTCACATAGTTTTTCTTTTTCCAACAGATGACTTGATAGGGCATTACATCGTCTTTCTGAAATATTTGTATATTCTAATACGACTCAAGGCCGTGTGGTCATGTTATTCAGGCGTGGCTGTGATACAAATAATCACAGGGGTCAGTTTTGTTTTTTGTGATGATTTTAGGAAAATGCAGTCAGTAAATAAATATGCCTGCGGGGTCATATGACTTCTTGTGAGTACTCTGGCATCGTTTTCCACCACCCTTTTTATGTTGTGTTTCAGTGTGTATCGGGGTACAGGGTGACAGGCTACGTTCTACATTGCTTGAAAGGCAAGGATCATATTCTATGTTGAACAATCGTATGCTCGGTGACATCTCAGGTGTATCGCATCTGGTCTGTTTCGGGTTAAGTATCCTGTATCTGGACATTCTCTTCTTTAGGCGTTGTCATTCAGAGAGCTGTTTTATTATTATTATCGTCATCCGTTTGCTCTTTCGGGTCAGGCCCATATGTGGTCTTCGGGGTGTTGCGTCTGTACCACGTACGCACGGTTCAGTTTGAATCCGGCCGAACCACTCCTTCAGTGTTGCACATGAGCGAACTACTTTTCATATGCTCTGTCCAGATAAACAGGTAAAATAATCTCCAGATAATTCTTTTTACCGCCAGGTCAACAGAGGTATTATGCAGACTTGAAAAGTAATCGAAATGTTCGGCAAACATCTATTTTACTATATATCATGTCACTTCCGGCGATGTGCGCGACGGTCCCGAATCCGGTTCAAAAATCTGACTGGTGGCTGGGGTATTATTAGACCCCCAGCGAGGTGGTTGGTTCTATGTGTTATTGCGTGTACAGGAGAAGAACGAATCTCATGATGTAGTGGTCTTCAAATTCAAATTGTTCAATCGATAGCAATTTCATTAATAAAATCTTCTTTTGGGACCATCATGTTTTGTTCAATTCGATATCTATTCCTACGAAGTAGGCTACAGATCGCAATTGTCCGGTAATGAGTGAGTGAGTCAGTCCATCAGAATCCTTTCGTCCGCAAAATAAGGAGAACCGTTGACATTAGAACCTTGATTTTTGGCATGAACGTGCATTAGGGCATTGTTACCAGCAAGTTCTGATCTGAAATAATTCTGATTTAAATTAGATTGATAATTAACACTTCAGTATATTGTTATACATGTAGCTATATGTGGACTATAGCCTTTAACGTGTATCAGCTTCAAATTCAGGTCAAATTACCCAGAGCTAAAAATACCCTGTCCCACTGTATGTCTTTGTACCGGTTATGCTCAGGAGAATGACATAGAATAATTATTATCTTGTGCAGAGAAGGTGTTGGTCTGGAGTTGAATTACCGTAAACTACATAAATGCTACCTTTCTACTATAGTACTATATATAAAAATTTGTTGTATTGTTGGGAAAATAATGCGATTCAAAAAGTTGTTTTGATCCTGGACAAGGGCACTGAAAACCATTAAAGATATGTAAATGTATTTTCACACGTAAAGCTTGAAATCTACTGAACCTATATTATTCAATCTGTTTCCTTTAATTAAAAAATTGTAAAATTAAATCGGCGATCGTTATTTATTTTGGAATGAAGGCGCATTAGGAGACTGTTGCCAACAAGTTCTGAGCTGACCTACTTTTGATGAACATTTCTGCTGATTTTTGATGAAAATCACTGGCGATTCTGACTTGGGCGATGCCCATCTTAATATAGGCAGGATTTCAACTGGGGGTGGGGATTTCCAAGAGTTCAGTTCACGTTCGAGTCCTAATGCCTACTGTACTTCGTAGGTCCTGTGACGTTAGTCACACTGCTCATGTAATTAGATCCTCTTCAAATCAACGTTCACGGATCGAGCAAGTTTGTTTTCATACAGGGGCAGTGAAGTGCAGATCGCATTTTGATGAGAAATCACTGTTCCTACGAAGTATGCTACAGATCGCAAATTGTCCTGTAATGAGTCAGTCAGTCCATCCGAATCCTTTCGTCGGCAAAATAAGGAGAACCGTTGACATTAGAACCTTGATTTTTGGCATGAACGTGCATTAGGGCATTGTTACCAGCAAGTTCTGAGCTGATCGAATTCTGATGAAAATTTGATTTATAATTAATTTTTTATTATTTATTGATGACTCGAGTGCACTGTCATGCCCATCAGGAACCCTTGGCTGTATTCTTCACTGTGACTTTTAAGTGCCTGGGACTAACTTCGGCCGCCCAGCACTAAAGCAAAAAAAAAAATGATGCGCCCAGCTCTCGAAAATATCAGTAACTTTAATGGTACTTGCCAAAATATGTCGGCATTATACGTTTCCAGATAGCTCCGCCATGTTTTCCCTAATAGTCCACGCCACGCTTCCCGAACATCTGCCGTAAATTGTTGGAAATATTCGGGAACCCTCGTGATCATGCTGGTCGCTGTTAGCCGGTGGTATTGCGGAAGGCTACCGAAATCCCAGAATCTCGCGTCAGGCGAGCTGTATATGCCACGATGCATGAAGGAAGCAAATCATTTGATCGGAGAATGGAGGTTGTTATTTTGTCTGCTGCGAAGTTTTACCGAGCCACGAATATCACTTGACATGTATTTTATAAATCAATGTCATGAAGCGCCAAGCAACTTTGAAAAACTTCTTCTCACAGAAGCGTCAGAGGTCCAATGAAGGTAAATCTTTTGTTGGCTTTCGGTGGTCGTTGTTGTTGTTCTAAAACGTCAGCTTCAAAAAAATATTTTAATTATATCTATATTAAAAGCACACATGCATGTGTGCGCTCGCTCGTACGTCGTAATCAGTCTATTAGATCTACATGTACTATGAGATATATATAATATGGCTAGTTTAACAGTACACTTGAATCCGTTATTAAACTGGAGATTCCTGAGTAATCTATTTTTAGCCTAACTTACATTGTAATGTTGACACACATTCCGATGGTATCCGTTTTCACTCATTTGCTGGTCTTGGAATTTCGTTGAGATTGAAGGCATATTATATTGCACGTTTTATATATCCAGCCTATACAACATTGCATCATTTCTTCAGTTCAGTCATAAGTTAAAAAATGTTCTACCCCAAAAAGAAATAAAAAATGGCTGGATTTTAGGAGAGAAATTACTAAATTTAAGCACAACAATGACCCTATTATATGGTATTACTGAAGAAATCGATAATAAAATCATCGTTGTGTTTTAAATTCAGTAACCTATAACCAGTTGTATATTTTGTTCGTGTGTGCTTTATTGTTCATTGATTATTATTATTATGTACTCTCTTCAGATGAGGTACCTTGAAGTTGAATGCCAAATAAATATATCCATGATATCCTGATTTGATTCTTGCATTGTAACAAATCTCTGATCTTGACCTTTCTCACTTCAAATTTGTGTTTCTTATCCAGTTTCCTGTCTTATTTAGGACTACAAACATTTACTTCTCAACTGCTCTGACAGAGCATCATTCCCTACGCTAATTTAAGAAAAATCTGCCTAATGCCGAGAAGGGGGGGGGGGGTTCCCCGCTCTCTCGGACTCTCCCCCCAACACTTTGTGCTGTACTGCTGGGCTGATCATTCTCCAGGGTAATAGAAACTGAGGGCGATAATAGTTGCTACGCTAACGACTCACCAGCGATGACATCTGGAAAAGTTAATAGTTCCCACTGTCAATTTAGAGATGCTATATAAATTCTCTCATGGTAGCACACAGGGCCCCCAAGTCATCTCTCGAGTACACACTTAAATTATATCAAACCCTATTTCGTAGGTCCTGTGACGTTAGTCACACTGCCATGTGAATAACACTTTTCCTTATTGATTCTAAGATCTAATATGTATATCAAGAACTATCAACAGTATCGAGGGGCATAGTATTGCGATATCATTCAGAATATACATGTGCATGTAATAGAGAAATATAATTACGAAGAGATTATTGATAGAGCCCATGTGGCCCTGTGACGGAATCGACGGAGCCTGGAGAACAGCTGCCAACCGTTGCAGTTAGTTTTTTTACGAGCATCTGGATTGTGTCTCTATGTTAGTGTATCGTTCCAAACATACAAGGATTTCTGGCTCCAAACCCAGCGGGTTAACTAACTGAATCACTAACTACACCGCAGGATTCGGGAGGTCATATATATCTCATAATGTATTCTAATTTTCTTATCATCATCTTTCCTTTATTGTTCCGTACTAAACAATGCGCCTTTTATAATGACAACAGCCGTTATCAAAACGGCATAACGTCGCAACGGCGTCAGCAACAGCTGTTAATCCCAACACTATGGAGCTGACCGACATACAACAGTCACATCATGTCATATCTTATAATATATTCTAATTTTCTTATCATCATCTTTCCTTTATTGTTCCGTACTAAACAATGCGCCTTTTATAATGACAACAGCCGTTATCAAAACGGCATAACGTCGCAACGGCGTCAGCAACAGCTGTTAATCCCTACACCATGGAGCTGACCGACATACAACAGTCACATCATGTTGAAGATTGTGATGTTGACCTCGCATCGCTTGGCAGAATAATCAAGTGGGGTATTCAAACGTAGAGGTGAGAAGTTGTGCCTGATTTAGCCACACACGATTATAAACAAATCAGGAATGTCAACAAGCGTCAGTGTGTTTTAATAAAAATAACGATAAGCAGTATTTTGTGTTAATTAGTTAACCTGTCCCATACATGTATGCAGCTTAATAATAATACCACTAGGGTAAACCTGCACTCAAAAAGGGACTGCAGCCTTGTCAGACAGAGCTTGATCTTGCTACATATAGCGTAAAATAATTGTACGCAGTTTATTCAAAAAAGATACACTGAACAGAAAATTAATGGGCGGTATGGCTGCTAAGGTAACTTTCAATGACCAGTGAAGACTTACAGAAAGCTACTTACTTCTAAATTATCTAATTTTATTATTTATTTCTTCTACAAAATATACTTGGAAAAATTGCATATATCTGTAGGCCTATACATTCTTGCTCCGTCCAAACCGGCATGATATATTTTCTGTTATCCAGATAGCGCACGCTTCGTTTCAAGGGATCACTCCAATATGCATGTTCTGGGTTACAAAGCAGTGCTAAAGAAATTGAAACACTTCTGCGTATGTTGATTAATTTAGACAGATATATCAAACTGATTCTGTATTATGGGAATCCAAGGCTTGCAAATAGCCGTAAACCGTTCAACACCTTACAATCCAGTCTACGCAATCTAGTTCTGGTAAACTTTGGGCAAACACAAATAAATTACACTCATGGATAATTATTTTTCACAGTTCGCAAAAGTTATGGGTAGGTGTCATATTTTTTTAAACCAAGACAACTGTAAGTTTAATTAATTTAAAGCTTGCCAATTTCTAATGAAGATGCGTAGGCTGCCCGGACAAGAATTCAACCTCCAAAGTAGCTTATGGCTGACGTATTACTGCACCCCAGCCAGTTGATTATGATGAACATGTACCTCAACTGTAAGTCTTATCCATTACTATTGATGAGATTGCCATGTTTCTGTTCACAGCACCATACCGCCATCAACAGGAAAGTTACATGCCGTGGAGGAGTTACTGATGTATTTTCACAATGTAGAGCTTCCGCCAGAATTAACCGAAAGTGAGTATGTAATAACTAATTAATGATCTGCGATTGACGTATACTTTTACCTTGTAAAAGAATATTTCTATGATTTTTGTCGTCAAGTTTATGTAACTGATAAGTTATGCTAATGTTTATGGTTGATAAGACAACCCACCGGACCATCTGATGTCTCAAGGTGGTCATAATAACCTCGTCTCGGTCTCTCCCTCTCTCTTCCATGGTGGTCACTTTGATGGTCACTTTGACCACCAAAAATCTTTGTGTGATACAGTCGATGCTGTCAAACGTACCAGTATTCGAATGTGTTGCGTATATATGTTATCATAGATAGGTTTCAAGCGCTAACATAATTAATCCCGAACGTTCTATTCGAATGAATTTCAGCTCTGACCGTGGTTGAAGTGTCTATGTACATCAATAGTTTTGATTCCATATCAGAAGCCACAATGGTAAGTGTTATGTAGACTCTTTGACTTAATATCAACAGTGAGAAATGGGTGAGATTTATGGATGGTGATGCATGTCGATATTTTCGGAAGCTTTTCCAGTCGGACAATCCCGGGATGGAACTCTCTAACAAAAGGTGCGAAACGACGTCATTGACCATGTGACGTTATACGCTGAGGTTAGACAGCGAACCATTTCTTAAGATCGGCAATGCTGTATTATTTTATTCACGGAGTTTTACAGGACATGACTTCTGTTTGTAAATGCCTATTTAACTCTGAGAAATCTTCAAAGTTGTTTGATTTTCAATATTTTGAAAGTCACAATGATACATATTATTCGATTTTTGCGGTATATCCAATGTTGAATCATTGCCCGGTGCCTAACCTCTGATAAGAACAGCTCCCGGTCTAAGGTTCTACGCTTGCTCAGTTTTCATTATGGATGATATATAAATAATGCATGCAATTTTACACGAAAATAATAAATACAAGCGTCTAGTCCGTAACTCAATATTCAACCGACATCCATTAAAGAATTTCCGTGTCCATAGTCCAAAGACTTCAGTTTCTTTCACGCTATAATTTACTATACTTAGTTTTTCCTGTTCTTTTATTGTTAGGACTACACCTTGGACGTCTATTTGCGTGAAGAATGGCATGATTCCAGATTGAAATTTCCAAAAGAAGCTCAAAATCTCAAACGTGTCGAACTGAACTCCCATTTCACTGATCGGATCTGGAAACCGGACTTGTACTTCACCAACGAAAAATCCGGCGAGGTCCACAAAGTGACGGATAAAAATGAACTCATCCATATATACAGCAATGGTACTGTCATCTACACTTCCAGGTATGAATTCGTTACCATATGTAACAATGTTGCCCCGATATTTCTGAGCCACATTTAACTAGCCTGGAGTCTTGTAGCAGGGGTTGATTGCATCCTTGCACCAGGGCACGCATCTGCCACCCGAACGAATCCCTGGCTGAATGGGTTGCTGTGGAGGGACACATTTTGCCGGAACTACGTGACATAACGACAGACGGCCCAGTTAGTTTTTCTAAGTTTGTACGATAAATACGAAACAAGAGAAAAATTTTCGGCTTCTGATAGAGGAGAGAC
This sequence comes from Hanleya hanleyi, assembly GCA_036873755.1. NCBI lineage: Eukaryota > Metazoa > Mollusca > Polyplacophora > Lepidopleurida > Hanleyidae > Hanleya > Hanleya hanleyi. Next base: position 12,166 of record JAVTVY010013665.1, read on the forward strand.
CAATATTCATTTGCTGATTTTCTAAAGTATCCAAATTATGTTCTCAAGAATTTTTGATGGACTGCTTTGTAACTTCTCACGACAAAACAATCCGCCAAATATTAAAATTTTTGATAAGTTTTGAGTATTATGAGAGTACTCACTTACTCGACGTCGGAAAATATACGAAAAGGACCGAACGGAAGAGAATGGGGTTGAATGCCTTCTCCAGTAAACTTGAGTGGGGGTTTTTTTCCATTGCCGCGGAATTTCAAATTCCATGTTCACTGCAGGCATACTAGGGTTTTTTCACTTCGCATAATCAATTGTCTATATTCTTCTTTGCCATTAATCTCTCACACTTTCCTGCTGAATACATTATTCTCCTGCTTAAGATTGAACAACAAAAATCTGCCGAAATACTTCGTCGCGACATGTGAGTGTCGTTTTAACAGTATTCATTGGCGATGCGTTCTTAAGCTTGACATGGCTTTAACATACCTTTTCAGGGTTACTCTCATTTTGAGTTGTCCAATGAGATTGCACCGATACCCACATGACTATCAAGACTGTCCCTTACAGCTCTCCATTTGTGAGTATTTGTTCTTTATGAATTTCCGAAGATATAAAAAATTAGCTTATTTTAATTAACTAATTTCGCAAAACTGTAAGGAGCTAAATGCACAAGAGTCACTATTATAAGATAATAGCCCTCGATCCGCCATCTTCTCATCATTTTTATTTTCAAAGCAATTGACAGGCCATCTGCGCTAGCCAAGTTGACTTAATCAGTTTTGACTAGCGGGGGAGGGGGCAAGGTTACACACCACTAAATGATTCTTGTACCGAGGGTTATCCCGGAGAATAGAAGACCGGCTACAGCGATTGGACCATATTTATTCCGGAAGTGAATTGTTTTGTGTAATACTTTTTGTTTGTTTCTCTACAATAGTTGGTCTTCATAACTAAGAAGTTTCTTGGTCACTTTGAAAATAAAAAATAAATTTCAGGAAATTTTCATTACGCACCCCCTGCCGTCGCCATAAGGGTGTTTATTCTATGGCATAACTTCCTTCAGCTACAGCTCGGAAAAATGGTACATAGGGTGACCTCAATTTTCGATATGTTTGGAGGCAGAAGCCAGGCTTTCTGACGATATATGTTATTAGTCGTCGGGGAACAATTGGGAATAGGTTTTTTTGGACATGTTCCAGGCCAATTTACTACATAAATAGTAAGGTGATCATTTGGTGGTGTGCAACCTGAAGAGGAATCTGCAAGTTTTGTCAATTTCAAGAAAATTTCACAATAAGTTTTCCATAATCACTCAAGACCATAGAGATATGCGACCAGAAATCCGAGAAACAGATTTCTGAAGATACGTAACCCAGATTTTGGCGATTATTGATTTTTGACTGTCATCTGACCAAACCTGCACTGATGCGCGTTATAGTTATCGATATGAGAAGCCGGAATATATGTTGAAGGGGCTTTCAGGTCCCTAGATACTGATTGATGGAGTTCAGACCTACGAAGACCACTTCCGACAGCATATCATTTCATATAAACCATTCTCATCCAGTTTGTATCCATGCAGGACGATCCGGAACATACACCCCACCTCCCCCGCAACTTTCTTCCACCACACAGCCCCTCCACTTCAGTGAGCAGGGTGGCATTAATCAGCAAGCCTATACTGTCGTCTCTGTTGCACCGCCTTGTCTCATATTTGGATGTCTCATTAAAGATGAATGCCATCTCTTCCAAATATTATCCCCACCCCGCCCATAATGGGGGTGGGGTGATACACTGGTATATATTCTCCAGCCTGGTGTATATTAAGGAAACTTCTTACATTGACTGAAGACACTGAATGCCCAAAGCAAAGAAGAAACACAGAAAGTTAAGGTTTGAGGATTTTTTATTTCATTAAATTGAATAATATTTCCCTCTTTTCATAATAAAATATACATACTTGAAGCACTATGAAGAGGTAAGCAATCGTTACATTTTCCCCTAATAACTATGGAACTTGTAGGTACCCAATCATGATATTTGTACACAAATATATACATCAATCAATGATTACACTGAAGAAGTTTTATTGATTTCTGCCTAACTTTGCATAGTTGTAGGTTACACACCACTAAATGATTCTTGTACCGAGGTTTATCCCGGAGAATAGAAGACCGGCTACAGCGATTGGACCATATTTATTCCGGAAGTGAATTGTTTTGTGTAATACTTTTTGTTTATCTCTCTACAATAGTTGGTCTTCATAACTGAGAAGTTTCTTGGTCACTTTGAAATTAAAAAATAAATTTTAGGAAATTTTCATTACACACCCCCTGCCGTCGCCTTGGGGCTGTTTATTCTATAGCATATCTTCCTCCAGCTATGGCTCGGAAAAATGGCACATAAGGTCACCTCAATTTTCGATATGTTTGAAGCCAGAAGCCAGGCTTTCTGACGATATATGTTATTAGTCGTCGGGAAATATTGGGAATAGGGTTTTTCGGACATGTTCCAGGCCAATTTACTACATAAATAGTAAGGAGATCATTTGGTGGTGTGCAACCGCAAATGGTGGTCTTCGCCGCGTGGTGCGAGTTTGTACTTTGAAGAAGTTGTTCCCCCTCCCAAGGGAGATAACTGCTTTCTGATTATTGCTAGAATCTGCTCCGATAATAGATGTAATACGATATGTCCCGTCTTTGCACATCCATTTTTCATTTTGCTGCTCTATTTGTGCGTCGTAATCGTGGAACGTGGAGAATGGAAAGTTTAATCCATATTCAAGCTGAAGTAAGGCTTTACAAACTGATGTCTCAGTTCTTTGAAGCAAAACAATATATGAACTGCGTGAAATGAAGCCTAGAATTTAAAACATTGTGCCAGAAACTGCATTCAATACAAACGTATCCAACTTATATCATGGTAAATCCAACAGTCAAGACTGAAGTATAACCCCAAAGCCCAACATTCAATATTCAACCGCCATAGATTAAAGAAATTCCGTTAAACAACAACAATAGCACCAAATTCAAAGACAAACAATCATAGTTTACATAAACGTATGCTAGTTTCCTGCAAGAGAGAAGCGGTCAACAGTTTTCAATAACACCGGCTAGACATCATGATAGTAGTATACAGCAAGCATTTCAGAGCCCATTGACCTGGCATAAGAATCTGGCGTAGAGTTCAAGTGCATTATAGTACCGGCAAAAACCGGCAAAGGTGTGCGCCGTCTCAAAAAGGACGCCGTCTCATGTGGAGGTCATGTGGAGGTCACATGATGGTCAAGTGCATGGGGCATGTATTCTTCCGCGGTGATGTGGTCTGGCGGTGAGGCGGTCTGCCTCTGCGGCCAGAAAGTAGTCCATGTCAACCAAGTGACTTCCTATGTTAATGTATACGGGGAATGCCTAAAAAGAGTATGGGAATAGACGTTTTGTGACCGGGGTGGGTCCCTAGTGGACCGATTGGGTCGAGTGAGGTATCAAAGTGAAGCGTGCCTCCAGGGATATTCAGTCATGGGTGGGTGTATGTAAAAGTTTCTCCAGAAAAAAAGCGGAACACGGACTTTACCCCTAAAATAGGGAAAAACCCCTATCAACCCTATCCCAAAGGGGTAATATCTGTCCCCGGCTTATCGGGGCCTGGGTGCATGGGCGGGTGTATATAAATTTTCTCCGAAAAAAAAAAGGGAACACGGACTCGTGCAATTATATGTATTATACAATATACGGGGAAATGCCTGTATGGGTATAGCCCCATACTGGCTATGGCGGGAGGGGTGGTCAATTTTTTGTGGGTGTTACTATGGGTTGGTTGGTCTTGTTTTTCTCGTCTCGCCAAGAAAATCACAATGGGAGGGGTTCCGAAGTGAAACGGTGAAATTTTTTGAAAAGTACCTGGTAGGTCTGTATATAGGCCCATATAGCTCCATACTGGTTATGGGGGGAGGGGTGGTCAATTTTTTTGGTGGGTTTTACGATGGGTTGTGGGGTCTCGTTTCTCTCGTTTCGCCAAGAAAATCACAATGGGAAGGGTCTCGGAGCGAAACGCTGAAATTTTTCGAAAAGTTCACCGCGATCTGTTATGGGGGGAGGGGTGGTCAATTTTTTGTGGATTTTGCTATGGGTTGTGAGGTCTCGTTTTTCTCATCTCGCTAAGACAATCACAATGGGAAGGGTCTCGAAGCAAAACGGTGAAATTTTTCGAAAAGTACCGGGTAGGCCTGTATATAGCCCCATATATCTCCATACTGCCTATGTAGGGGGGGGGGAGGGGTGGCCAATTTTTTGTGGGTGTTACTATGGGTTGTGGGGTCTCGTTTTTCTCGGCTCGCCAAGAAAATTGCAATGGGAAGGGTCCCGTAGCAAAACGGTGAAATTTTTCGAAAAGTTCACCGCGGTCTGTATATAGCCCCATGTAGTCCCATACTGCCTACATGGGGGTATAGGTCCAGCCCACAATGGGAAGGGTCTCGGAGCGAAGCGGTGAAACTGTTGGAAAAGTACCGGGTAGGTGTGTATATAGGTCCATATAGTCCCATACTGGCTATGGGGGTATAGGTCTATACTGGGTGGACCTTTTTGTGGGTGTTACTATGGGTTGTTTGGTCTTGTTTTTCTCGTCTCGCCAAGAAAATCACAATGGGAGGGGTTCCGAAGTGAAACGGTGAAATTTTTTGAGAAGTACCTGGTAGGTCTGTATATAGGCCCATATAGCTCCATACTGGTTATGGGGGGAGGGGTGGTCAATTTTTTGGTGGGTTTTACTATGGGTTGTAGGGTCTCGTTTTTCTCGTTTCGCCAAGAAAATCACAATGGGAAGGGTCTCGGAGCGAAACGCTGAAATTTTTCGAAAAGTTCACTGCGGTCTGTATATAGCCCCATAGCTCCATACTGGCTATGGGGGAGGGGTGGTCAATTTTTTGTGGATTTTACTATGGGTTGTGGGGTCTCGTTTTTCTCGTCTCGCGAAGACAATCACAATGGGAAGAGTCTCGAAGCGAAACGGTCAAATTTTTCGAAAAGTACCGGGTAGGCCTGTATATAGCATCATATAGTTCCATGCTGCCTATGTGGGGGGAGGGGGGGGTGGCCAATTTCTTGTGGGTGTTACTATGAGTTGTGGGGTCTCGTTTTTCTCGTCTCGCCAAGAAAATCACAATGGGAAGGGCCTCGTAGCGAAACCGTGAATTTTTTCGAAAAGTTCACCGCAGTCTGTAGCCCCATGTAGACCCATACTGGCTATATGGGGGTATAGGTCCAGCCTGGGAAATTCACACACGTTCATTGTGATATGGGTTGTTTGGTCTTGTTTTTCACGTCTCGTCATTTAGAACACAATGGGAAGGGTCTCGGAGCGAAGCGGTGAAATTGTTGGAAAAGTACCGGGTAGGTGTATATATAGGTCCATATAGTCCCATACTGGCTATGGGGGTATAGGTCCATACTGGGTGGACCTTTTTGTGGGTGTTACTATGGGTTGTTTGGTCTTGTTTTTCTCGTCTCGCCAAGAAAATCACAAAGGGAGGGGGTTCCGAAGTGAAACGGTGAAATTTTTTGAAAAATACCTGGTAGGCCTGTATATAGGCCCATATAGCTCCATACTGGTTATGGGGGGAGGGGTGGTCAATTTTTTTGGTGGGTTTTACTATGGGTTGTAGGGTCTCGTTTTTCTCGTTTCGCCCAGAAAATCACAATGGGAAGGGTCTCGGAGCGAAACGCTGAAATTTTTCGAAAAGTTCACCGCGGTCTGTATATAGCCCCATATAGCTCCATACTGGCTATGGGGGGAGGGGTGGTCAATTTTTTGTGGATTTTACTATGGGTTGTGGGGTCTCGTTTTTCTCGTCTCGCCAAGACAATCACAATGGGAAGGGTCTCGAAGCGAAACGGTGAAATTTTTCGAAAAGTACCGGGTAGGCATGTATATAGCCCCATATAGCTCCATACTGTCTATGTGGGGGGGGAGGGGTGGTCAATTTTTTATGGGTGTTACTATGGGTTGTGGGGTCTCGTTTTTCTCGTCTCGCCAAGAAACTCACAATGGAAAGGGCCCCGTAGCGAAACGGTGAAATTTTTCGAAAAGTTCACCGCGGTCTGTATATAGCCCCATGTAGTCCCATACCGGCTATATGGGGGTATAGGTCCAACCTGGGAAATTCACACACGTTCATTGTGATATGGATTGTTTGGTCTTGTTTTTCACGTCTCGTCATTTAGAACACGATGGGAAGGGTCTCGGAGCGAAGCGGTGAAATTATCGGAAAAGTACCGGGTAGGTGTGTATATAGGTCCATATAGTCCCATACTGGCTATGGGGGTATAGGTCCATACTGGGTGACGTTTTGGGCTCTAGGTGAGCCCCTAACGGTCCTATGGTGTCGTATGAGGTCTCATTTTGAAGCTCTCGTGAAGGAGCACCCGACTGAACTAATGGTTCGCCCGTTTTCAATATTCTGCGCATGCGCAGTCTGGCCGTAGTATAGAAAGCAGGCATTTTTGAGGGTATGCGGGGGTGTGTTTGGTATAGAGATGGAGCGCTATGGGTCCGAATGGGTCGTGGAAGGTGTCAAAGTGAAGCTTGTGTGGGGTAGAGTCAGAATGGGGTGTTTTTAAGTGCAAGTCGCGTCAATCTGCGCATGCGCAGTTGGTTGTAATAAGTAAGGTGGCAGTTAACTATAACATGTTGGGAGGCTGCTGTGAAAAGGCCTACATTTAGGACCTCGCTCAGAGAAGGGCCTAAACACAGAGCCTATTCATATTTCATGTATCAAAATATTTCTATGTATCTCAGGAATATTTTTAGGCCAAAACATCTGAGCGTTGAAAAAAAAATTGACTCACTGACCTGTATTCCACAACAACAACAACGCTGACATGTGGGTTCATTTTCCACAAAATACATCAACTTCCGCTGACGGCTCATGTATCCACTACGCAAATGAGATGTTTGTATTCACTACGACTCTGTCAAGTAACTCCAGTAGCTTTCAAAAAAGTGGATATTATACTGTCATCGCCAGCTCGATTTCAATGTAATATGTCATCTGTCAAGAGTTACAAAAATGGCGCCGAAATGATAGCCTCGTTCCGAAGTGCATGATGTCATCACCAATCCACCACTAATTTAAAAAAAAAATCTGAATTCATCCATTCTGATTTTCTATCAACCTTCAGGCTGAATTTATATCAAGGCAATCTAATAAAAATGGCATTTTCAGTTTTAAAATCCAGTTTTGAGGGGAATTCCAGTGTGTGACCTCTACAACAATGGGATACTCCCTCGTTTTTTGTACGAAACAGTGCAGGCCACCCTTATAGAACAGAAAAGTTGTTTTCAAATATCTCTCAATCCATTATGCAAATAAAGCAGGAAATTCTGAACAGTTTGGTGTATCTGGCATCGAAAACGGTTAAAATCTCACTGAAATATTGAGTATTCCCTACCGACCCCATATCATGGATTTTCACCAATCAACGGTACTCATTTGGAAATACCATTATCTTAACATGTAATCATGTATTCATGCAAGTACATGTACATATTGCAGAGAAAATGTACCAGGATCAAGTTATAGAGAATAATCCATGAACAAAAGTAAATTAGCAGCCTGAATTATGTGTACATGTAACCGACATAAGTTTATACATGTATTGTGATGTCACAAGCCATTTTGTTATGACGTCACGTCATAATAGTATATTGCAACAATGTAAGTGCAATGATGTCATTCAAAGAGATGACGTCACAAGACAATGCAGCCAAAGTACCATTTAAGCTATCAGCTGTTCAAGTGTACATGTACTGTTGTGTGGAGGAAAACCATTAGTACAAATTGTATTTACCATAAAGGAGTGTGTTAAATATACATACATGTGAAATATACAAGTATTAGTTTGTTACATGTACATGTACTCTGTCAGGCTAAAGGGGTGGGGTGAGCTCCAGTGAAAACATCACAGATTAGCTGCATGTGCTAGGGCCAGATAAAGGGCAAACAATTGAAAGCGAGGGTGTGCAATGCACATCAAACACACACAATAGAATCAGGTGCGGCTGGATACATACTCGAGGGGGACCACTGCGTGCGGCGGGTGGGGGGGGGGGGGGGGTATGGGGGGAAGGGGGCAAAAGATGGCCATCAAGTACTTCAGTCATAAATGGATAATTTCTAACGGAACGAGTTCTCCGAGTCTGTGGGCAGTAAATACTTGTTTCTTGCCCCGAAAATCAACTCGAGTTATAGGATATTTAGGGGACCAGGTCCGGAGAACCTAGGTCCCCTATTGAAATCGTTCGGATTATTAGGGGACCAGGTCCGGAGGACCTAGGTCCCTTATTGAAATCGTTCGGATTCTTCTTATTATTATTATTCCACATGATTTTGCACCACAGATATCTCAAGAACGATGTGGTGGATTAAGACCAAACTTACAGGGTATGTTCTGGGGGATGAGATCTAATGAATATACTAAGTTGATTCTGATTGGTCAGATGCCTTGGCGGCCATGTTGGATTAGGCTTAAAACCTTCAACGATCTTCTCCTCTGAAACCGCTGAACCGATCGCTATGAAACTTGGTACACATGAGTTCTCCCATATTGTGACTTATAAAGTTCGTCCGTTAAAAAAGATGGCCGTCATCGACCAATCAAAATGGTCAGATTTTCAAGTAACGGATTTTGACCGGAAAAGTTATGAAATATATGTTATAGGACATGGCAATGACGAATATGCAAACATTTTGCTCCTAGGTCACGTAGTTTGGCCGCCATCTTGAATTCTGTGAAAAACTTTTTCAATTTTCGATTGGCTGAACGGTTTGGCGGCCATATTGGATTTAGGTGAAACATTCAACGATCGTCTCCTCGGAAACTGCTAAGCCGATCGTTGTAAAACTTGGTACACATGATCACTGGATCGAATTCTCTTGTTCTTAGATTGAAAAAGTTCATTGGTTGAAAAAGATGGCCGCCATCGACCAATCAAAATTGTTGTAATATGAACACCCGGATTTTGTGATAAACCTTATCCATATTGCAAGCGTGTGTTCTCTTGAACTTTGATAGGTACAGATTACAAGGAAGATGAGATATATTGTGAAGGCAATGATCTGTTGCACTAAATGAAAAATACTGTCGATTAGCTGAACGGTTTGGCGGCCACATTCCGGCATAGGCCTGGATACTAGGCCCTGTGTAGACATGGTCCCCGGCTCGATGCTGCTCGCAGCTCCAATTCTTATTATTCCACATGATTTTGCGCCACAGATATCTCAAGAACGATGCGGTGGATTAAGACCAAACTTACAGGATATGTTCTGGAAGATGAGGTCTAATGCATATACTAAGTTGATTCTGATTGGTCAGATGCCTTGGCGGCCATCTTGGATTAGACTTAAAACCTTCAACGATCTTCTCCTCTGAAACCGCAGAACCGATCGCTATGAAACTTGGTACACATGATCAATGGACAGAGTTCTCCCATATTATGACTTATAAAGTTCATCCGTTAAAAAAAGATGGCCGCCATCGACCAATCAAAATGGTCGGATTTTCAAGTAACGGATTTTGACCGGAAAAGTTATGAAATATATGTTATAGCACATGGCGATCACGAATATGCAAATATTTTGCTCCTAGATCACGTGGTTTGGCCGCCATCTTGAATTCTGTAAAAAACTTTGCCAATTTTGCAACGGCTTATTCTCTTGAACCCTGATAGATACGGATTTCTGGGTCACTGCGGTATATCGGGAAGGCCATGGTCTGTTGCACTGAAAGCAAATATTTTCGATTGGCTGAATGGTTTGGCGGCCATATTGGATTTAGCGCCAAACCTTCAACGATCTTTTCTTCTGAAACCGCTGCTCCGACCGTTGTGAAACTTCGTACACATGATCAATGGACAGAGTTCTCCAATATTATGACTTATCAAGTTCATCCGTTAAAAAAGACGGCCGCCATCGACCAATCAAAATGGTCGAATTTTCAAGTAACGGATTTTGACCGGAAAAGTTATGAAATGTATGTTATAGGACATGGCGATCACGAATATGCAAACATTTTGCTCATAGGTCACGGGGTTTGGCCGCCATCTTGAATTCTGTGAAAAACTTTGCAAATTTTGTAACGGCTTATTCTCTTGAATCCTGATAGATACGGATTTCTAGGTCACTGCGATATATCGGGAAGGCCATGGTCTGTTGCACTGAAGGCGAATATTTTCGATTGGCTGAACGGTTTGGCGGCCATATTGGATTTAAGTGAAACATTCAACGATCGTCTCCTCGGAAACTGCTAACCCGATCGTTGTAAAACTTGGTACACATGATCACTGGATGGAGTTCTCTTGTTCTTAGATTGAAAAAGTTCATTCGTTGAAAAAGATGGCCGCCATCGACCAATCAAAATTGTTGGAATATGAACACATGGATTTTGTGATAAACATTATCCATATTGCAAGCGTTTGTTCTCTTGAACCTTGATAGGTACAGATTACAAGGCTGCTGGGATATATTGTGAAAGCAATGGTCTGTTGTACTGAATGAAAAATACTGTCGATTAGCTGAACGGTTTGGCGGCCACATTCCGGCATAGGCCTGGATACTAGGCCCTGTGTAGACCTGGTCCCCGGCTCGATGCTGCTCGCAGCTCCAATTGTCCTTGTCATTAGTACCACACCATACCATACATGACAACCATGCTCATCAAGAAAGAAGCTAATTAGTATTCTAAGCAGAAAGTCTCTCGGTCGAGTCATACACATTTGCCATGTTGAAAAGGTCATATTAGAAATTCAGAACTATGAAAAGAAAGCTGAAATTTAGATACAAGCAGATCAAGTTCACATATTGCTCAAATATGAAGTTCATGTTTAAGTCAAGCTTCATGGTGAGAGTGGAATGATTGAGAAGGGGGGGGGGTGAGACGGGGGGATGAGACTGGGGGGGTAGCAATGAATGGATGCCATTATGCAAAGAGCTAGAGATAGAGGATTTTCTATCTGAAATTGCCATTGAGGCTGAGACTGGTACAGTGGAAGGGAGCTCATAGTGTTTCCAAACTTATAAAAGAGATATGTTGTACATGTAGCAGGTCTCATGCGTGGCGGTAAATGATTGTTTCACAGAATGTTGGCAGAGGCTCTCAAATATCTTGAAATACTACAGCAGAAGCAGCTATGGATGGCCAAAATAATAAAATGAATTGAAAAAATTAATCTTCATGATTTTCTGTGCATCTGCAAAATATTTTCAAATTAACCTCAGTAATCCTCAGTGTACAAGGTGGCAGTTAACTATAACATGTTGGGAGGCTGCTGTGAAAAGGCCTACATTTAGGACCCTAAACACAGAGCCTATTCATATTTCATATATCAAAATATTTCTATGTATCTCAGGAATATTTTTAGGCCAAAACATCTGAGCGTTGAAATTTTTTTTTGACTCAATGACCTGTATTCCACAACAACAACAACGCTGACATGTGGGCTCATTTTCCACAAAATACATCAAGTTCCGCTGACGGCTCATGTATCCACTACGCAAATGAGATGTTTGTATTCACTACGACTCTGTCAAGTAACTCCAGTAGCTTTCAAAAAAGTGGATATTATACTGTCATCGCCAGCTCGATTTCAATGTAATATGTCATCTGTCAGAGTTACAAAAATGGAGCCGAAATGATAGCCTCGTTCCGAAGTGCATGATGTCATCACCAATCCACCACTAATTTAAAAAAATAATTCTGAATTCATCCATTCTGATTTTCTATCAACCTTTAGGCTGAATTTATATCAATGCAATCTAAAAATATGGCATTTTCAATTTTAAAATCCAGTTTTGAGGGGAATTCCAGTCTGTGACCTCTACAACAATGGGATACTCTCTCGTTTTTTGTGCGAAACAGTGCAGGCCACCCTAAAGTGGCCATTTTGGGGCAGTGCAGGAAGGTATTTGGTGTAGAGATGGACCATCCTTGGTCCGAATGCGTCCTGGGAGGTGTCATTTTGTAGCTCTCGGGGTGTAGACCCCGATTTGAGGCATGTCCATATCATATGTAACGTCATCAGTGACGTCATCAGTCCGAGTAGTAGCGAAAGTGGACATTTTGGAGCAGTGAAGGAAGGTATTTGGTGTAGAGATGGACCATCCTTGGTCCGAATAATTCGTGGGAGGTGTCATGTTGTAGCTCTCGGGATGTACATCCCGATTTGAGAGATGTTCGCGTCATCTGTGACATCATCGGTGACGTCATCAGTAGGAGTAGTAGCCAAAGTGGGCGTTTTGGGGGTGTGTGGAGGTGTGTTTGGGATAGACAGGGACCATCCTTGGTCGGAATATGTCGTGGGGGGTGTCATTTTGTAGCTCTTGGGGTATAGACCCCGATTTGAGGGATGTCCGCGTCATCTGTGGCGTCATCGGTGACGTCATCAGTACGAGTAGTAGCCAAAGTGGGCATTTTGGGGCAGTGAAGGAAGGTATTTGGGGTAGAGAGGGACCATCCTTGGTCCGAATGCGTCGTGTGAGGTGTCATTTTGTAGTTCTCGGGGTGTACATCCCGATTTGAGGGATGTTCACGTCATCTGTGACGTCATCAGTACGAGTTGTAGCCAAAGTGAGCATTTTGGGGCAGTATGGGAAGGTATTTGGTGTAGAGATGGACCACTATTGGTCCGAATGCGTCGTATGGGGTATCAGTGTGAAGCTCTCGTGGGTCAGACTGGCTTGTTTTCATTGGAGCTCGGGCCAATCGGCGCATGCGCAGTTGGCCAGTGGGTTTTTCCCGTCGTTCCTCCATCTTCCATACGGATAGTGGTCCGAATGGACCGTGTGGGGTATCAAGCTCTCGTGGGTCAGAATGGCTTGTTTTCATAAAAAGCGGAACACGGACTTTACCCCTAAAATAAGGGAAACCCCTATCAACCAGGTCTAGAGGGTCATGTATAGACCGGAGGGAGAACACCAACAACAACACCAGCAAGTGTTCATATAGTTTATTATCCCTCCCGTACATCATACCCACGATGGAGGAGCCGCGTTGAGTATGTTTACAATACAAGTAGGCTCTTGTCCAATCAGAAGCCGCCATTTGGCGCTGCATCTGTCATATTCGTTCTTGCTCGTTAGATGTATTCTCGGCTGCTCTTATCCAATCAAAAAATACATGTACTCTGTTCATGTCCATGTACATACACTCTGTCCATGTCGCTATATAGCTGAAATATTGCGGAATGCGACGTTAAACCGTAATCTCTCTTCATGTACATGCACTCTATCCATGTACATGTTTCTTGTCCATGTCCATGTAGCTGTCCATGTACATGTACCATCACCAATCTGTATTATACCAAATCTGGCCTGTATTGTACCATATTTGTCCTCTATTATACCATATATGTTCTGTATCATACCAAATCTGTGCTGTATTATACAGTATCTGTCCTGTATTATACCAAATCTGTGTTGTATTATACCATATCTGTCCTGTATTGTACCATATATGTCCTGTATTATGCAATATAAGTTCTGTATTATACAATATATGTTCTGTATTATACCAAATCTGTGCTGTATTATACAGTATCTGCCCTGTATTATACCAAATCTGTGCTGTATTATACCATATCTGTCCTGTATTGTATCATATATGTCCTGTATTATACAATATATGTTCTGTATTATACAATCGGATAGCGATTGTCGTGAATAACAACAAGTTCAGCAATGTTCATACAGTTTATTATCCTCAATGTTACATCATACCCAGGCTGGGGGAGCCGTCCTGGGCATGTTTAGTATGTTCACAGCAAAACAAATTGAAATATCAAACACCATGTTTTATTATTTAACGCACAGTCACATTAGGTACAAGTGTTTACTGAGCTCAAGTCAACGATCAGCGTGTAGACATATAGAGTATGTACGGCATGTTATGGTGTTCATCAGTGCACGGGTGACGCGTTCATCCGAGGGGGTTGATCAGTTTAGCCACAAAGAACGTAACATTGGTGACCCTCTCCACTGTCCACTTGGTGTTGGGGCGTTGTTGTTGGGCCCATTTCAAGGGATCCACGGTGTCCAGTTTCTCCAGCATCGTCTCTAGCGACGCCCGGTTAATGATGGTAAACGGTTGGTCATATACCCGGATGTTACTGCTCGGGTAAAAGCATCTGACTTGGTCTGTCTCCTTATGCTGCAGCACATAACCAAACGCCAGATTCAACTTGAAGGCCGTAGTTTGATCGTTGAAGATGGCTTCCACGTAGATGCGTAGACGTGCGAGGTCGGCCAGTCGGAAATTGTAGATATCTTGAATAGGCCGATGACGGTGGAAACAGTGCCGGATCATGGGCCAGTGGTGCCGATAGATGTCAATCACTGGATGGTCTTCGTGTAACAGATCGCTAGGAACATTTATGGATTCGTTCGCGAAGTGTTCTTTGCTGTCCACGCCGTACAAAATCTGGCCCAAGGTCTTGTCGTCGGAATTTGACTGTTGAATTAGGGCGACATCATCATCGGCCCTCGTGCGATGAGTGGGAGTTCCCGCTGTCTCGATATTGGTGCCTACGGGCTCCTCTACCTGCAAACGTGGCTGTGGAACAGGGTGCCGTGTGCGTTGGTGTCGCAATAACTGACTGATCAGTTTGAAAAGCCGACTACATTCCTCGCATAGATGCTTGGGTGCCCCATGTACTGTCCGTTCGTGACGCCGTAGACTGTCCAGGCGATTAAATATTTTCCCACACCTCGTACAGCTATACCGGGCGGTTCCGTCGTGCTTGGTAGCCTCATGGCGGCGCAAGTCGTGCGGACGAGTGAATGATTTCGAGCACGTAGTACAAGTGAACATCTTGGTGGTTGACAGAGTGTCTGATGAAACGGACAGGTCGCTTCCCTTTTATAGCACGCTAGCTGGTGATCTATTTTTAGTACACTCAGTTCAAGTACCTCCAAGTCGAGAACCGAGATGTACTGGGGTACGACTGAGCCGCATTGCGCGCGTGTGGGTGTTTGTGTTTGAGTTCAACCGTGCACAATGTCGAATTACGTTCTCTCCGGAAACTTCCTCTCATCGCATCAATATGCTCAGACCCATTCAATATAAACACAACCAAGAGACATCAACAACAACAGGCACATTGCGTAATACACGTGTTGTTATCCTCACACCACCACCACCACCACCTGGCGTTGACGCCGTCTACGATCAGCATGTAGACATATAGAGTATGTACGGCATGTTATGGTATTCGTCAGTGCATGGGTGAAGCATTCAGCCGATGAGGTGGACGGTCAGCTTGGGTAACGAAAAACGTGACATTGGTCACCCTCTCTACGACCCATTGGGTGTTTGGGCGTTGTTGTTGGCCCATTCCAACGGATCCACGGTGTCCAGTTTCTCCAGCATCGTCTCTAGCGACGCAGTATCCGTGATGGTAAAGGATGGTCCCTCCCTACACCAAATACCTTCCTTCACTGCCCCAAAATGCCCACTTTGGCTACTACTCGTACTGATGACGACACAGATGACGCAGACATCCCTCAAATCGGGGTTTATATCCCGAGAGCTACAAAATGACACCTCCACGACGTATTCGGACCAAAGATGGTCCCTCTCTACCCCAAACACACCTCCACACACCCCAAAAACGCCCACTTTGGCTACTACTCATACTGATGACGTCACTGATGACGTCACAGATGACGTGAACATCTCTCAAATCGGGATGTACACCCCGAAAGCTACAACTTGACACCTCCCACGACGTATTCGGACCAAGGATGGTCCATCTATACACCAAATACCTTCCTTCACTGCCCCAAAATGTCCATTTTCGCTACTACTCGTACTGATGACGTCACCGATGACGTCACATATGATATGGACATGCCTCAAATCGGGCTCTACACCCCGAGAGCTACAAAATGACACCTCCCAGGACGCATTCGGACCAAGGATGGTCCATCTCTACACCAAATACCTTCCTGCACTGCCCCAAAATGGCCACTTTACTTACTACAACCAACTGCGCATGCGCCGATTGACGCGAGTTGCACTCAAAAACACGCCATTCGGACTCTACCCCACACAGGCTTCACTTTGACACCTTCCACGACCCATTCGGACCCATAGCGGTCCATCTCTACCCAAAAAAAAAACCCACATACCCCCAAAATGCCTGCTTTCTATACTACGGCCAGACTGCGCATGCGTTAGGGGCTCACCTAGACCCCAAAACGTCCACCCAGTATGGACCTATAACCCCCTAGCCAGTATGGGACTATATAGATCTATATACACACCTACCCGGTATTTTTCCAAAAATTTCACCGCTTCATTTCGAGACCCTTCCCATCGTGTTCTAAATGACGAGACGTGAAAAACAAGACCAAACAACCCATATCACAATGAATGTGTGTGAATTTCCCAGGTTGGACCTATACCCCCATATAGCCAGTATGGGACTACATGGGGCTATATACAGACCGCGGTGACAGACTATTCGAAAAAGTTCACCGTTTCGCTTCGGGACCCTTCCCATTGTGATTTTATTGGCGAGACGAGAAAAACGAGACCACACAACCCATAGTAACACCCACAAAAAAATTGACCACCCCTCCCCCCATAGCCAGTATGGAGCTATATGAGGCTATATACAGGCCTACCCGGTACTTTTCGAAAAATTTCACCGTTTCGCTTCGAGACCCTCCCGTTGTGATTTTCTTGGCGAGAAGACAAAAGCGAGACCCCACAACCCATAGTAAAACCAACAATAAAATTGACCACCCTTCCCCCCATAGCCAGTATGGAGCTATATGGGGCTATATACAGACCGCGGTGAACTTTTCGAAAAATTTCATCCTTTCGCTCCGAGACCCGTCCCACCGCGTTTTTCTTGGCGAAGCGAGAGAAACGAGACCCCGCAACCCATAGTAAAACCCACCAAAAAAATTCCCCAGGTTGGACCTATACCCCCATAGCCAGTATGGGGATATACCCATACAGGCATTTACCCGTATATTGTACAATACATATAATTGCATGAGTCCGTGTTCCGTTTTTGTTTTTTTTCGGAGAAAATTTATATACACCCACCCATGCACCCAGGCCCCGATAAGCCGGGGACCGATATTACCCCTTTGGGATAGGGTTGATAGAGGTTTTCCCCTATTTTCGGGGTACAGTCCGTGTTCCGCTTTTTGTCTGGAGAAACTTTTACATACACCCACCCATGACTGAATAGCCCTGGAGGCACGCTTCACTTTGATATCTCACTCGACCCAATCGGTCCTAGGGACCCACCCCGGTTACAAAACGTCTATTCCCAGATTCTTTTTAGGCATTCCCCGTATACATTAACATTGGAAGTCACTTGGTTGACATGGATTACTTTCTGGCCGCGGAGGCAGACCGCATCACCGCCAGACCACATCACCGCGGAGGAATACATGCCCCATGCACTTGACCATCATGTGACCTCCACATGACCTCCACATGAGACGGCGTCCTTTTTGAGACGGCGCATACCTTTGCCGGTTTTTGCCGGTACTATAATGCACTTGACCTCTACGCCAGATTCTTACGCCAGGTCAATGGGCTCTTAAATGCTTGCTGTTTACTACTCATGATGTTCCGAAAATATCAAATCCGTATCACTGATGATTATTCTTTATCCATATGATTTCTGTTATAATGTCGTTATCAAGAGAATGATGTACCTCAGTCACGCTTTTACTGTGCCGGTTCATATGAACATCGTGAGGATCTTGAAGTACATTATTAGTTATACGTCGCCCTTCCGGGGTAATACGGGATGAGATTTGGTTTCTCTCGCCATGCGCCTCGGAAAAATATGGCGAGAGAAACCAAATCTCATCCCGTATTACCCCGGAAGGGCGATGTATAACGAATTTATCATATCTCAGAGCATTAAGAATCACTTTGGACTTCAAGGCCGACATAACGGAACGGACTTCGATCGGACTTGCACTGGTTTCAGAACGATCCACAGCATGCACCGGAAAAAATGAACACAAAGACAAATGTATCATTTTTACAATCCTCATCTTTAAAACGTACTAAGGGAGGAGCAAAGATAACGATAACATATACTGTAATCCGTGAACAATGAACCCGGTGTGACGGAAACGGTGGCCCGCTGCATCCAGAGTCCGGGGGGCACTCGCGTCTAGATGTAAGTGTCCCAAGACACTAAGATCTGGATTTAATTGTCCGTCGGGCATTCAGGTCTGGATTTGGATGTCCTGGGACACTGGCTTCCAGGAGACGAAAGTCCTAACCCGGAGCCCAGTGTCCGCCTCGATTACTACTTCCGATTTTTCATCCAATTTACACGTGAACATGTGTACCAGAGAGTAGTATAGAAAGGGGAGTTACGGCGTTATTGACCTACTTCCGACAGGTGGTGCCAACAGTTCATTTCCGTCTGACATTTGTGAAGTCACTTCCGGTTCCGTTCATGTGTTATAAAATGACCTTTAACCCTGCGCATGATGTCCGCTATTGTGCGCATGGTCACTTCCGATCACGTGACCGGAACCGGGAGTGACCTCACAAAGGTCAACCGAAAGTGACCTGTTGACGTCACCGGTTGAAGGTAGGTGAATAACGCCCTAAGTCCCCCCTCTCTCCGTCTCTTCCTCCTACTCAGGAGATCAGTGAGGACGAAAATGAAATGAAAAAAACAAGATAATTTTAACAAAAAATCTTGAAATTTATGCTAAGAAATAGCCGGGTAGGACTGCATCACACCTAAGGGCTTCCCCTCGTGCTTTCGCGATTCTTTGCTTGTCTCATGAGAGCTTGTTCACTACAGTGAAGAATACAACATACAGACAGAATTTGTATCCGTTGTTTTAATACACAATACTATGGAATCTTGGTACTTCTTAGTTCTTCAGATAAATTCAACAGAATTTGGATCTTCGTTAAACCAGTTTGGCGCTTGTGCTCTCCGCACTCCGGGAAATTTTGTTGTCTATTTTCGCAGCAGGTGGAACCAAAATACAGATCCAAATTTTCATAACAAAATACCAAGTAACAATACAAAAAGAACCAAATTGTTCTACGAGGACTGTGTGGAACCAAATATCCTGAGGAACAAAGAATAACCGCGATTTGTGAGAAAGTAAGCATCATGGATAACAAACATGTCCGTTTAAAGATGTAATCAGTCACAAATATCGCCAAAGACCCTAAGGCACTCGCAAATTAATTGTTTATTCATGACATATTCTGGATTAAGAAAAAACATGTATGTAGAACACCCCGGGTATGTATTCTATGCGTTGGCCTATGGGGGATATCGACTTTTTCCGAGTTTTTCGGGCTTTTCTATATATTTTGGACTATTTTATGCAAACAATTCCTTCTTTAACCCTACAAGGCCTGGGATAGGGACATTCACCACCACCAAACTTTCTGTGCAATCTCCGGAACGACAAAAGAATGAGAGCTGACACTCCGTGAATTTGTAGTTTATCATACACGCTTAAAACTAAAGTGTTGAAACTTTTTTCGTAAAGTGTTGAAATAACCCTTTAAGTGTGTCCACAGGGACACTTAAAGTGCAGCCCCTGTGGACACACTGAAAGGGTTATTTCATCACTTTACGAGTAAGTTTCAACACTTTAGCTTTAAGCGTGTATTGGGGTCATGTTGGGCCTACTTGCGTAACATCTCGAGCAGAGGATCACGGGTAAATTCACGGGTAATTTTTCATGCATTTTTTTGGAAAAATTACATGAATACAATTTTCGCAAAATTTGGTTAAAAATTCGACCAAGAAAGGTATTTTTTGTAAAAGTTTCTTGTACAGGTTGACGCAAAGGTATAGTGTGGTAAGTTTGAGACCCTTTACTTCAAGGGATAAGAACAATAGTTAGTAGTTAGTGAGGGTGGGGGGAGGGGGCCGAATTCGCCCCCCCCCCTTAGGCCTGGACAGGTCCTAAACATCCCAGGCCAGATAAGGTTAACACAGAATTTCTTTAGATTAACGGCGGAACCTTTGAACCGCGAAATAAAGCTAGCAACCGCAGGGTAAATGTTACTCCGCGGTCTAACCCTATCTGGCCTGGGCGATTTGGGGTGTACCGCAGCCTGGGGCGGCGGAAAGTTCCACCCCCTATATATTTTCGCTATCGCTAAGGCTAGAGGGCTGAAACTTACCACACTATATCTCTGGGTCAAGCTCAAATGTAAAATAATCGAAGAAGGCCGCCATTATGACGTCACTGTGACGTCATTTTCAACAGAGCATTATTGGACGATTTTTCGGTCAAAATCTTCGAATTTTTTTCGTTTTTTTCTCCGCAAAAAATGCATGATAAATTAGTAAATAATAATCTGATATGAACTAAACTAAGTTTTACCCAGTTTTCCGTACAGAAAAGCAACAATTTTGAAGAAATATGACGGAAACATCACTTTTCTGGTACACATGGCCGCCATTTTTAATTTACCCATGACCCTCTGTTCGGGGGGTCATGCAAATTGGCTCAAAATGACCTCAATATGATAATCTAAAAAGTCGCGGAGTTTCAGCTCTCCAATTTTTTGTCGTTCCGGAGATACGAGCAAGAAAGCAACAGGGTTGGTATAGGGTTAAAAGTTACTTCGCGGTTTAAAGGTTTACTCGATGGTTTAAAGGTTTACTCTGCGGTTTAACGGTGTAAACGTTTCCAGAGTTTGTTTGGTTTTCGTTGAAAAAAAAACAAAAAAACGATAAAGTCATTTATGACGACGTTACTAGAAATGACAAAAATGTGAACAAAACATGTGATAAACTCAAATCTGTTTATAGAAAATAGACGACAATCAAGAACATCCCCAAGAAAGGCAGAAAATGTAATAAAAACAATGTAAAAAAAATCGATGTCCCCTATATGTCACCCTAATTCTTTAATGCCCTTTATGGACCATCGTTATCCAAGCTTGGATTGAATAGGTAATAAATATATCCGGTGTACGTCATGAATACACCATTATTTTGCAAGCGCCTTAGGTTGAACTTCCGGTAATGTATACATACAATTAGCCATAAATGAAGTCTACAAAATATATTAATTGCGGGTCACAAGGACTCACTTTTCGCGTTTCTATGTAAATGGGTTATACCAAAAAAGAATAATGTCTCGTTCAAACAATCATCCTGGTGAAAACGTTTGCACTTGGGTGGAAACTTCGGATTGGAAAAGGTTTTCACCCGAACTAAACTGAAAAAAATATATACCAAACTAAAATTAATAGCATGTCGTATATGGGCCACCGTAAGGATGTACATTGACTTAAATACATAAAATTAGTATTCCTAAAAAAAAAATATATATTTAACAAAGATGTGACGGTATAACTTTACAAGACGTACAAAAGCTGTACATGAGAAATCCAGAAAATCAAACATTTTCCACTGACCCCGACTAGGATCGAACCCACAATCTTACCTTCTGCTGTACTGTCCACCGTCCATGCCTTTATCCACTGCACCACCGATTTGCTGGCCGAACCTCTGTTCAGAATTTCTAGCCTTTACTATTCCTTTAGTTTCATATATAGGTCAACCGGACTCGGAGGTATGCCGGACTCTGAGGACTTCCATAGCTGTGGAAGCGCCCATAGTCCGCCAGATGCCATGGTCCGGGCCCTATATATATGAGAAGGGACATTCCTGCCTAGATTTCAGTGACCCGGACACCAACGATATCAGGACCATGGTTTCTGCTGATAGGGGGACAATTGTTTCCGAGGGAGGACTTTTGTATCTGGATCTGGGTGCCCTTCGGGCACCCAGATCCAGATACCATGGTCCCCGGACCCTCATATCTGGCGGACCACGATTGCTTCCACACCGGTTTCCGTGTGAAATACCGGTGGGCTTCGGTGATAAAGAATGAACAATCTAACTTCAACTTCAGCTTCATCTCTTATGTTCTATTCTGAAAATCAGAAACGTATAAAATACTGGAACATTAAGCTTAATCTCAATTTCATATTTAATATTTAATAGCCATCGACGAGTATAATATCTAGATTATTATACCTTTTGTTAATAAATACATCGAAAGACCCCGTTCCGGATTCACATCTGTTGCGTGGATATGAACTGTTACATTTCCATTCTGTCTATAATTCAACACCGTGTCACTCGACAGTGTCACTTGTGTCATGTTTCCATAACATCACACAGGAGAAGGACCAACATGAACTGACTTAAATTTACAGTTCGAGAGAAAAATCGGAAAAATCAAACTGTCCTGCACAATTTGGCAGAAGTATAGGTATTTGCTTCATTTTCGCACGATGATGTTGATTGCATTTATTGTGCAGTTATTGAACATTGGCGCTGAGGGATTTGCGGCGACCAGGATAGCTGTAGGAATGTCACACGATGTGGGCGGGACAGCGGTGCTGTTGAATTCACAAAACAGCTGATTAAGATCAAAATCAAAGTCGTCGGCATGGCCTTCTGCTCGTACATCCTGGGTGTGTAACACGGCCGACGTGGCATCATTTGACGTGGGTGCAGGGTACTGAGAAGATGATGTCACAGTTTCTGCAGGATGGGATTTGACAAGAACATTTACTGGAAGTGTATGCGTACCGGTATTCGTCTTTCGGGTTGAACCCATCGTGTCAGGAAAGGCTACTGACGCAACCGTGTAGCCCATTTGCAGTTTCTCGCCATCACTTACTCGCTGGTAAACCGACAGCGACGAGACAGATCTGTGACCTGTGACAGCCATTATTTGAGATGCTGAATAGTTGTTTCTACCAAGGATGGTGATGCTGGTTGCTCGTATGCTGTGGTTAGTGTATGGTTCAGAAAGTTTCAGACGAGTGCCCAGGTTGGTCATGAAGGCTGCCAAGCGGTGTTTCCGAATAGGTTTGTTATAATACCAAACTTTATCGTCGTCGAGGAAACTATGAACCGGGTACTGCCACAAGCGATCACATTTCGGATGGAGTTTGGAGATATAACTTTCGAATGAAGCAACAGGACAGAACGGGGAACCTTCTTCTTCAGGCATGAATCCGGTAACACCCTCTTTTTGCTGGGCCCGGCGATTTTTTGTGAGTTCATCCTCCTTTTTTTCACATACCTCTGCCCAGTTTTCGGGTCCCGCTTGATGATGAATGTGTTTTTTGTCATCTTTTCCATATTCTCCACTCCTCTTCTAAAGAAGAACAGACGTACATCGAACTGAACTTTATTTGCAAGCCCAGTTGGGGTTTTTGGGGACATGAGAACAGACTTGTAGAGTTTACAACAATCGGACTCGTTTATGGGCTCATAATGATCGGTGTCGCCTTTTCCAGATGCCTTCAACTCTGCAAGTGCGGTTTTGAAGCACTCGTTGGCTTCATTAAACTCCGAATTTCTAATCAAATCAAAAGTTTTCAAATACGGTGGGGCCTTCAGGTAACGATTCAGAGAATGTCGAAAGTTTTCGAGAGTGGATGTTTTGTACAATTCTCCGTCTTGTTTTCGGGCATCCAAATAAAAATGACTGAGTACCTCTGCTAACCTCTCGGCCGAGAATCCTTCGAATTCTTCACTCTGTCCCTTCTCTTTCAGGTAATACTTCAAAGTTCTGGCGGACGCTTTGTTCGATTTTTTTGTGTTGCTGGGAATAATATTAGCCCGCTTTTCAACAACTTCATCGTCCGTGTGAGACGCGAAACGTTTGCCTGATTCAGCCATTTTGTTTAGCAGACGATGGAATCTAGTGAACACCTGTTCGTTGCCCTTGGCGACGGGGGTATACGATATATATTCGACCAGCAAGTTGACAATACAGCATCACACATGAGGTCTGTCGGCCAATCAAAAGTCTACATGCTTCTCTGAGATATGATAATAGTTCATACGGCCCCTAGCCCCGGGTTAAGCCGAATTAGTTACGAAACAACTTACAAAACGTGCTTAGATCTTGCACGCTACGCTCGTATTTTGCTATCAGCACGCGATATTTATCACCATATTTGATAAACTTTGAGTGGAGGCGCTTGTGGCATAGCCTGTTTTACAAGTATCTTCAATAATGTTTAGTGGCGTTGATTAACATCGTCACATTTAACACAAGATCTAGCAAATGTTACTAGGCGAGATATGTATACGCCATTTGCAGGTCTCAGTGAAATATTACTGTCCAGTAGGGGATAGTTTACGATGTCGAAATTTTAATCATCTTTCTTGCCTTAAAATCGACGAGAGAGAAGGCCAGCTTCATTTTTAAAGAGATATGTCTAAATAGTATGTGCCTTTAGGACTATATGTAGTTCCTTCAAATCCTTGAGGGTTGATATTATATTCTTCACTGTATCATTTAGATAGCGATAATCCACAGCGATAAGATCGTCTACATAGCGTTTAGTGAATGAGAAGGAACGGGATTTGAAATGATCGGTTTTTGAAAGCGCCTCCTTATAGTCGTATTCATAGGAGAACAAATATAGGTCAGCCAAAACGAGTCCACAACTTGTACCCACTGGAATATCTATACGCTGTTTATATATTGTTTTGCCAAATTTAACATAAATATTATCAATGAGAAATTCAAGCAATTCTATCAAACAATAAATATCCGATGAATTATATCCTTTGAATGAAGAATATATTATATCCTTTGAATTATATCATTTGAGCTAAAGAATGCCTTATGACTTCCGAAATTAATATATTGTCGATCAGTTTTCTTGAACACCGACACTGTTAATAAAATAAGAGAGTTAATAAGTTCCTGATGAGGGATTGTAATACAGAGAGTCGAGAAATTCCATGTGAACATATGTTTGTACGCTATGTGTCCTTTCGCATCACGCTCTTCCGTAAGACATTTTGAGTTGTTCAATATCCACATATAATCAACGCCAGAGTTTTTAGAAATAGTGGCTCAGTCACTTTCCACCTTCTGAAAGGTCCTCGTCAACAGGGTTGAAAGAAGCCTGGTGGTGCAGCTTGTAGAACCAGCTATGAATCTGGCTGTATATGGTGTTTTATGCATTTTGTGATTCCAGTACACTTTTGGTATGTCGTTATGAGTTGTTGGAAGACAAATACCTCTTTTCTTGAGAAACGTTTTGTGCGTATTGAATAAATCTTCCAGAGTAAATGCAGTTTGGGAGTAAGTAGACGTATTCGATGATGGTGTGCTTATACTCAAATCGTTAACCAAAACCTGGTAATTGTAACATTTACATATGAGCATTGGCTCATATACATATGAGACTATGACGAATTTACTCTGGAGATTTGCTAGAGCTTGTTGCAAATTGAGGTTCCTCGGCACTTGTATTGCTTGGGGAAGAATACTTCTGTCAATATGGCGGATTGTTTCAACGACCTTACAATTAATGAGGTCCAGTCACCCAGTGGGGCTCAGACTACTAAAAGATTTACATTGGCGGCAATGTTAACGTAATTGCATCTCGTGGATTCTATAATTAAGTCTAGACTTCCATATTCGGCAAGAAGTACTTTAATTCAAGTGCTACAACCCCACCAACTTCTTGACGGGGGTCGCCCATCTAGATTTTCAGTTCTGCGGATCGTACAAATGACGTCATAACTTTGGCTTTTTTCTCTGTTTTCAGAAACCACAGGCACCCAAATAGTCCCTCATAGCAACACCCTATTAGGCCTTCAGTTAAAATCAAACTCACAGGGAAACCAAACACATATCATACTCAAATCACCTACCACTGGCCTCCAATTATTCGTCGCAACAGAGACTGGAAAGAATATTGAAAACAATTCACTTCTCTGGCAGAGGTTGCCTAGAGGGGGGTTAACGGATCGGGACTATTTTTTTTAGTGGTCTTAGCCCATTGAGTACAGTATGTTGGACTTTATCTCGCTTTGACCACTCAATAACTTACTGTTCCAGTTCAGTCAGCACTAACTTTTGGTCGGCCTTCAGATTTACTCTTCTCGGCTGTCTATATTTAGGTCCCTTCATCAGGGGTGTTTTAGGTCTTCATCACTCACTATATCAAGGTTACCAGTCACAATATGTTTGCATCGTGTATAGACAAAGTTCGACGATTCACAATCAGAACTATAGCCTTCCGACGTGTATAAGTTCCAGTCAAACTTCTTGACAGCATTTGAGTAATTTGAAATTTTAGTGGGTATAGATTTAGTATACTGTTATGAAATACAAGGGGTTCTGTGAACTTAAAATAGATTGGTACATCGTTACGCACCTCTGGATCATTCGGGATTCCTGGTAAATTAATTATATCCAGTCCTTTAACCAAGTAGTTGAGTTTCGAGAAAACCCGGTCTTGGAATGTTTCGATTATGTACGTTGAACGATACAATCGAAAGTACGCTATATCTTCACTAACTTTAATGATTATATGTGGTATTATATTTCCCGAAGACACAGATCGTTGCATGTCTGTGGCTATTAGATTTAAAGCTCTCAGAGGTATTTTGTTTGATGTATTGGCTAAACCCACTAAATAATTTGAAGTGATATGGTGGTGAATCAACACGCTGCTAAATTTTCTCCAACCATGGCTGTAATGTTGGTGAGGTTAAATAGCTGGGTAATACTGGATATATATGAATGGAGGTTTGTTACATTGCCGAACGCTTCGACATTACCATTTAAACAATACGGAAACACTGACCCAAGTTATAGCGTTCAAAATATTCTCAGCTATCGGATTTTTCTCTCAAATCAAAATGGGGAATCATTGGTAGATGGGTAGACGACGTTTAAGATCTGAATGCTAAAGTTATTCCAGTCATGGTCGGGATCAGAAAAATATTTAAGCAATTGCTTTCTTCTAACGGATTTTCTCTTACCACTCACCCTCAGACGTAGTCTTTAAGTGGTCTTGCCAAATTGCCGTTGACCACAGTTCTTAAAGGAAATTAAATACATACATTTGCTAGTGGAACAACTAAGATCAGCGTAAGAATTTACAGAATATGAATTACCAGTTAGCTTGGAAATAAATGGCAGTACAGCCTCGGGCACAATGGTTGGTGCATTGGTAAAAAAATCGAAACTGTGACAGAGCGTGGTAGTTTTGGCGAATCAAATTGATTCTTGAATATTTCTTTCGACGGTTCTTGAATCTCCAAAGGATTACCTGTTTTCTTCAGCTTTGGTCGACAATCTACTTGTATTGGAATTCGAAAAGTGGACCATTTCAGACGAACTATTATTAATCTAGGATGCACTCCACACTTGCCACGGTTTCGCACAAAGTGCCCCCTCCCTAATTTCATAATAAGGAAGGTCGCCTGTTTTTGACAGCATGGTAATTCTTCTTCCTTTTCTACTAACTGATATCTATAGTATCACCTTGCTGGACGTCACCATTTCTTCAAACAAGGATATAACAATTGCTTGTTGTTCGCACCTACGCGCCACTACAGAGTAAATCGTTTCCGGAATTGAATATCTGGCAGGCCTAAATCCTCTCTTTTTCGGGAAACGAAAATGATAATTTCTTTATGGCAATAAAATTTTACAAAAACGAGTAGGTCGACTCCCTGTTTTTTTTCGCCTTTTTAAAATGCCCGTTGGACGGAGAAACGTTCACATATCTAACAAGAAAATCATTTCGTTTGTTTTCTCTGGATGATGGGTCGAATTTGACACATTTTCGTACATTTTATGAAATTTTTCAGAAAAGTTGAAGAAGGTTTAAGGAGGATTGCACGTCTTTCCTTTTCAATTTCAATAGCTCACTTGTCTCCTGGAATAATGGCATGGGTGTGCCCATTCGGAAAATATATACTTTTACAGGGGTTTTCTTAAAGATTTTACATATATTTAAGGCCGAAGACCCGAACCCATGTATATTTTTAACCGCACATCATTTAGGTGTGGAATGCACCCCTAGGCAAATTCCTGGGAGCGTCAATGCGAATGAAAAGCGATTTCTTTTGTAAAAACTATCCACGGAAATGTTTTCGAATGTTAAAAA
This sequence comes from Hanleya hanleyi, assembly GCA_036873755.1. NCBI lineage: Eukaryota > Metazoa > Mollusca > Polyplacophora > Lepidopleurida > Hanleyidae > Hanleya > Hanleya hanleyi. The sequence goes on from JAVTVY010013665.1 coordinate 40,137, forward strand.
GGCTTGCAACCACATTGTAGTCGATATTTATTGGTATGCTGCGTTTCCAAATCGAACATCACTTATTGACGTAAAACGCCATGGTATGATACTGACAAGGTTTTACTGCAAAGAAATCGGGCTATTGTCTTTTTTTTTCTTCAGAAACACAGCTACCAATCGCTTCAAATGTATCTTGTGAACACCCCTTGCAGCAAATACACAATGCATCGCCTCCCACAGGTGTTCCATGAACTTGAAATCTAAGGAGCTTGGATGATCATGTTCCTCTCGTATGCATTCGTGAATCGCAGCCATGATCGGAGAAAATACAATGAATCAACGACTCATGATCACATTACTGTACAATACCTGGTACATCTGTATAATTCACCCGATAGCGTTCATACTTTGCGTGCGGTTTTGTATTCAATACATTTGACAACATTGAACAGGTTAACTAAGGATGTTCAAAAGGCGTGGTGAGAAGGCAATATACCAATATACCAATGTCACAAATATATGTTGCGATATAGCATATAATCGCCTTTATCATCTAGTCCAATCCACCAAAGCATCCAGGATACAATATTCATGAAACTAAGATACCCGGACAAAGAACTTGATAGATATTGCAAGAACTCTATTAAAATGACCCTGAAGTTCGTAAAACCGTGCCAAATTACTTTAAAATAACAGAGAACGGCCTTGTATTTCGCACCAATACACCAGCACTATAGCGATTAAGCTTTTCCAACAAGAGTTTCATTTGACATACACTTCTGGTGAATATAACTGTGATTGTCAGTCATCTGATTTCATGTATAAGCCAAACAAATATGTCGTGACTGGTAACCTCGATATTGTCTTCAACGAAGGCCTGAAGACCTTGATGAGTGGGCCTGAATATAGAGAGCCGAGAAATATCAACTAAAGAGCCGACCAAAAAATAGTCCTTGACACACTTGAGAATTACGGAGTGGTCGAAACTAGTGAAATGGCTGGACGTTAATATTAATATTATCCACCATTTGCAACTGCCCTTCCTCACCCAACCCAAATACTCCAAAGTATTGTTATTGTTCCAACTGACAAGGCGCCAAAACAATATGATGTTTATCTGTAGATATTACCATTATCAGGTGCTTGTTCAAGAGTTAAGTATTGGTGTTCCTTTAGCCTGTAATTCTACTTACTCCTCCACTAGATTTACTTTGGATGGTATATTCAACAAACGCAAACAGTTTCTCAAGGATAGAGGCATTTCAATTCCATCCACTCACGCGGATATTATACTGGATACCCGAAATGCATAAAACAGCGTACAAATCTACAAATGGCAGGTACTGGACAATGCACCACCAACTGTCTACACTATTGGATAAAACTCTCTATGCGATAAAACCATTTTGGGAGAAATCAGAAAGAATTCGTATGCAGAGTGTATGCGATTACTTAACAACTCGAAACCAAACACAGAACAACCAGACAAAAAAGGACTTAAATCATACAGAAATGTACCCACATAGAATTTTTCGACTCTCTATACTATCATCCCTCATCAACATCTAATAAAACATCTTAGTAAGCTCATAATATCGGTTTATCAAGAGATGTATCACCATTATATCAATGTCAAAAACGTTTTTTAGTTTTAAAGTGTATAAAGGTTACCACTCTTGGGATGTTTTATTGTTTACGGAAATGCTGGAATTTCTCATAAATATCTATATTGATTTCGGCAGCACGATACAACAACAGCATATAGGTATTCCAAAGGGTACTACTGCGCACACCTCTTGGTTGACCTATATCTGTTTACATATGAATACGATTATATGCAGAAGGTCATTAAGTCAAGCAATTACATAAAGCCCGCTCCTTTACATTCACCAAACGTTATGTAGACGATCTTCTTGCACTGGAGAACCCTTATTTATAGACGCGGTGAACGAGATTCACCCTCCTTCATTGGATATGAAGAAGACTACAAATTCGCCAAATGAAACATCTTATTCGGCAACAGATCTTTGAATCATGGACCTTTGGAAACGCTTAATAGAAGACGACTGCCGAATGAATGAAGCACCTGACGTATTTATTCGGGAACAAATTGTCCACCAGGAGAATCCCGGCGTACACGGGTTTAAAATACAAGCGTCTAACCCGTTATTCAATATTCATTCGCCGTCCACTAAAGAATTTCCGCGTCCATAATCCAAATTAATTAAACTTAACATTAAGAGGGCGGTGGATAACGATGCCGGCGTACTGACAAGAAGTCATATGACTCCACAGACAAATATACTGACTGTATCTTTCTAAAAACGTCACAAGAAACAAACGTGATCCCTGTGATGATTTGTATCCCAGTCATGCTTTTATTGTAGATGTTCATGAGGACATATTCAATACAAGCGTCTAGTCCGTCATTCAATTCAACCGTCGTCCATTAAAGAATATCCGCGTCCATAATGCAAAGACCTATTCCACATCCATATAACAGTATTAGCACCAAATTCAAAAAGACAATCATAGTATACATAAACATAGGCTAGTTTCCTGCAAGAGAGAAGCGGTCAACAGTGTTCAATGATGCCGACAAGACATCATGATGGCATGACCACACAGCCCCTAGCACCGACTTGAGCGGTATTAGATAAAAATATCGCAAAGCGATGATGTAGTAGCCCTATCAAGTCATCTGTTGGAAAATGATGAGCTATGTGACCGCCAGACAGTCAAAAACGACCCAAACGAGGGAGTATGTATTGAATGCAAGTTCGTATTCACAACAAATTCCTGTGACGCCCGACGCCGATCAAGCGCTTCGTTCTGTACCATGTTTACAAGTCACAAAACTACAATCGCAATGATTTGTACAGAGAGCAAGCCTCGGGGACGAAACGTTTACCAGCAGAATCTCACCATATACATGTACAGGCAACAATTAAACGCAACATTAAAAGGGCGATGGAAAACGATCCCGACGTACTGACAAAAAGTCATATGACCCCACAAACAAATATACTGACTGCATATTTCTAAAAACGTCACAAGAACCAAGAGAGATAGCTGTGATGATTTTTATCCCAGCCATGCTTTTATTGTAGCTGTTCATGTGAACATGTTCAATGACATGACCACACGGCCCCTATCACCGGTTTGACCGGTATTAAATACAAGTATCTCAGAGCAATAATGTAATTGCACTATCAAGTCATCTGTTGGAAAATGATGAACTATGTGACGGCTAAATAGTAAAGAAACCGACCCAAACGAAGGAGTAATTATTGAATGCAAGTTCGTACTAAGAACAATTACATGTGAGGCCCGACGCCGACCAAGCGCTTCATTCTCCACCATGTTTACAAGACACAAAACTACCATCACAATGATTTGCATAAAAGGCAAGAATCCCACCATAAACAGGCGGTGGAGGCGGTTGGTGTTATTCGCCCTGTTTCACAAGTTTCTACAATAATGTTTTGGGACGTTGATTAAAATCGTCACATTTAACACAGGATTTAGCAAATGCTACTAGGCGAGATATGTATACGCCATTTGCAGGTCCCACTGGAATATTACCGTCCAGAAAGGGATAGTTGACGATGTTGAAATTGTAATCATCTCCGTTGTCGTAAAGTTGACGAGATAGAATGCACGTTTCATTTTTAAAGAGGTGTACGTCCAAATTTATGTGCCATTAGGACTATCTATAGTTTCCTTCAAATCCAGTGAAGGTGAATATATATCCTTCACTGCGTCATTTAGATAACGATTATCCACAGCGAGAAGATCGTCAATATAGCGTTTGGAGAATGAAAAGAAACGGGCTTTGAAATGATCGGTTTTTGAAAGCGTTTACATATAGTCGTATTCAGCCAAAAGGCGTACACAATTAGTACCCATTGCAATACCTATATGCTGTTGATATATTTTGTTGCCAAATTTTACATAGATATTACTAATGAGAAATTCAAGCAACCATATAAACAAAGAAATATCCCATGAATGATATCCCTTGTATGTATTCCATTTCAACATATATTATGCCATTTTCAAGAGTGAACAACCGTGAAGTCCAACACTGCGTTCACTGATGTTTGAAATTCAACCAAAACGAATCATTCTTTTCAATATCACCATACAATATTATTTGTTTGGGGGTTGTCATATTTTACCTATATTACAAATACCTAAATAAACTGTTTATCAAACAAATAAAATCCCAATTCCAGATGCTTAAGACACATTTACGTCACCTTTAACGGTGAGACGCCACACCACCATTTCCCTCGCGTCGCGTTGATAATGCATATCACTGAACTGTAGCATCTCTTTGGCCGGACCAATTAGAATATGCTTCGGCCTTGGAGTGGAAAGTAATGTAGTATATACAAACTTTTGTAATCTGGGTGTGACTCCGTGTCTCGACCTTGAAGTACCCCCCTCGCCCCCACCCCACATCGAATTTATGTTATATAACGGCCCTCAAATTCCGTGTATTACACTCAGCAATGCAATTTCTTGACACTGAAAGACGTGTGCAGTGTGTTTGTATTAGTCGTATATAGAGTGAAGATTATCTCTCTTGCGTAGATCAATTTATGAGACAAAATGTTATCAACATGAGGCGTTTTGCACCACTTAAATAGTATAAAGGGTAAAATAATCCCGAAAATACTACACAACAGTATGGTAGACTCAATATCTCAACAAGTATTATGCCATTTTGGAGAATGAACATCTTCCATCAATTTTGAGATCTAAATGGCGTGTGCAGCTGCGAAGCAGCTATGTACGCCAATAACTGTACATTCAGTTTGCTTCAAAACAAGTTTTTCATTTTTCAAGTATATATATATATATAGACAATAGAAACTAGAGGTTCCGCTTTGACCCTTGAGTTGCCGCTCCGGCATGAAGCCTATGCTGGTTGTTTTTTGAGCAAAAACATACGTCTCCCCCCAACCTCCCACCTTGCCTTGAATGGGCACATAATTTAAGGGAAAGTGCTATAAAATGAATGTAACAATAAGTATCTTAAACAAAGCTGCGTATCTAAAAATATTAATTGCAAAGAAGCGATTTTCATTGTATATACATGTACAAGTAGATGAACGGTTGGACGGACACCGGACACGGATGAATGCATGCACACATACACTAAAACCTGATCAAATGCGGGGGCTATCCCAATGAAGCTTCCATCCAAGTTTAGTGAAATTCCATCCAATAGTTCTCAAGATATCTTGCAGACAAAGCCTGTATATACATGTACAAGCAGATGGACGGACGGACGGACACCGGACGAACGCATGCACACACACCAAAACCTAGTCAAATGAGGGGGCTATCCCAATGAAGCTTCCATCCAAGTTTGGTGAAATTCTGTCTAGTAGTTCTCCAGATATCTTGCAGACAAGCCCTGTATATACATGTACAAGTAGATGGACGGACGGACGGACACCGGACATGGATGAATGCACGCACACACACCAAAACCTAATCAAATGAGGGGGCTATCCCACTGTAGCTTCCATCCAAGTGGAGTGAGATTCCGTCCAGTAGTTCTCAAGATATCTTGCAGACAAGGCCTGTACATACATGTACAAGTAGATGGACGGACGGACCGACACCGGACACGGATGAATGCACGCACATACACCAAAACCTAATCAAATGAGGGGGCTATCCCAATGAAGCTTCCATCCAAGTTTGGTGAAATTCTGTCCAGTAGTTCTCCAGATATCTTGCAGACAAGCCCTGTATATACATATACAAGTAGATGGACGGACGGACAGACACTGGACATGGACGAATGCACGCACACACACCAAAACATAATCAAATGAGGGGGGCTATCCCACTGAAGCTTCCATCCAAGTGTGGTGAAATTCCGTCCAGTAGTTCTCAAGATATCTTACAGACAAGCCCTGTATATACATGTACAAGTAGATGGACGGACGGACAGACACCGGACACGGATGAACGCATGCACACAAACCAAAACCTAGTCAAATGAGGGGGCTATCCCAATGAAGCTTTCATCCAAGTTTGGTGAAATTCCATCTAGTAGTTCTCCAGATATCTTGCAGGTAAGCCCTGTATATACATGTACAAGTAGATGGACGGACGGACAGACACCGGACACGGATGAATGCACGCACATACACCAAAACCTAATCAAATGAGGGGCTATCCCAATGAAGCTTCCATCCAAGTTTGGTGAAATTCCATCCAGTAGTTCTCCAGATATCTTGCAGACAAGCCCTGTATATACATGTACATGTACAAGTAGATGGACGGACGGACGGACACCGGACATGGATGAATGCACGCACACACACCAAAATCTAATCAAATGAGGGGGCTATCCCACTAAAGCTTCCATCCAATTGGGGTGAAATTCCGTCCAGTAGTTCTCAAGATATCTTGCAGACAAGGCCTGTATATACATGTACAAGTAGATGGACGGACGGACGGACACCGGACACGGATGAATACACGCACATACACCAAAACCTAATCAAATGAGGGGGCTATCCCAATGAAGCTTCCATCCAAGTTTGGTGAAATTCCATCCAGTAGTTCTCAAGATATCTTGCAGACAAGGCAAGGGGACGGACAGACATCCATCCAGGCAGACAGACATCCATCCAGACAGACAGACAGACAGACGGACAGACAGACAGACAGACAGCACAAACACTAGATGTCTCCCCCCAACATAGTTGGGGGAGACATAATGAGTATACGCTAGAGTAGTTAAAGTATGAAGCAAAGAGAACTTCCGCTCAAATATTGTGCTCTTGAAAGAAGCCACACCCTATAATACCTTTTTTACATGGCTCACCAGTATTTGTATTTTAATTGTCATATATTCAGTCGGATTCACAGACGAAGTTGTTGGGCTTATCTGGAGAAAACATCAGCCTGTGTGGTTCAACAAAAATATCCATCTAACCCAGTTCTCGTTCGAGGAAGTGCCAACTATTGTAGAATGTGAGATTGACTTTGACATTGGTAAGTTTCAACCGTATTGTCAATCAAATCCGCCTGAAAACTATGCAAATAAGTAATAAGAGGTTCTACATGGACGCCTTAATGCATATTTAAAATGACAGTTAACTTGTAGAATGCACGGACGTGGTGCTATGTTCGATAATTTCGTTGACTTTAAACTTGCCATTCTCATCATGATAAGTAGAAAAATATATATATTGATCTATCTTCTACTTAACATAATTGGTCAGCCATATATTCGAAAAGCCACAGACAGATATGCTTGACACAAGCTTCCGAATGCGAAATCTGTTCGACCAGTCCCAGAATTTCATCACGACTCTTTTTGTATTTTGCTCTCCAACTTTGGTCATTCTTGATGTCGCCATTTTGTTTTCCTTCTCTCAGTTGGGACGTTCAGCTGTCTAGAAGCCCGGATCCATTTAGAACGGAAATTCGGTTATTACTTTCTCCAGATTTACCTTCCCAGCATGCTGGTTGTCTGTCTCTCCTGGGTCTCGTTTTGGTTACCGTCTGATACAGCTCCAGCGAGAGTTTCTATCGGCATAATCACCGTGCTTACCATAGCAACACACAGTGCTAAAGCACGTGATAACTTACCACACGTGTCTTACGTCACTGGCATAGATGTATGGATGTCTGTTTGCACCATATTCGTATTTTTAGCGATGGTTGAATATGCCGTGGTAAGTATGATTTATCGGAAGACAAAGAATGCCAAGAGCGGTGTTAACAGTGGCAACCAGGAGGGAGAGTCTACCAATGGATATCAACATTTCAGGAACAGCTGTACTTTATTCACCGACGAACAAGTCGATATATTCTGTAGAATTTGTTTCCCATCGGTTTACCTGGTTTTTCAAATCGTCTATTGGCCTTATTACCTAGTACCACCTTCTCCAACTAGTGAACTCTGAAACAACAATTATCGAACCTGTACAAAGTTTAGAATTTCAATCAACCGTAAGCATTTTACCTAACAGATACTACGCTAAGTCCCGGAGATTACGACTAAATTATTTTAGAATCAAAACTGGACCCAGGCGATTCCTCGTGATAACTGGATTTAACACAGATTCATTGGCGTGTACCAGTCAGTTCCATCAGATTTCTAATTCAGTATTTAGTATTCAACCGCAATATAAGAATTACCTTTTCTGCAAAGTTAACGTCATTTCCATATATGAGGTCGCTTAGGGTGGCGCCATTTTATCAGCAATCCGAACGATGGTTTCAAATAGGTCTGAACATGACAACGAATGTTAAGCTGCATTATTCAGACATCTTTTCTATATCAGGTGTTATATGTGAAGGAGCGCGACATCTCTCATACAGCAGTATTTACATTGTCTGATCTGTTTTATATTGACTATAACGTGCGCCCCCTTTCCATTCTGGAATTATAATTTAGTACGTTACATGTGTGTGGATATTTTGTCTGCAATAAAGATGTATTTTATCATTACCATGTTAATTATTATCATATATAGTACATTGACGAACCGTTCGTGTTAATTTTCGTGATTTGTAGTTGAAACTAAGGCGATTTAATATAAGCTGATCAATGTGTGGATCATCTGGTCCCGAATATTCAAAACGTACGTAAATGATGGGCTTAATGTGTATGGAAGTTTGACGTATGTAAGCAATCTAGCGCTGGGTAGTCTGACTTTGGTGACTTTCATATTGGGTCATTTTTGCTAATATTACTTTAGCAGATGGGTGTAAGCCAAAGTCAGTTGTTGTTTCCATTTCACACATAGCCTCGCCTGCATTGGTGTATGCAAATTATTCTCTATTTTATTAGATTTTTTTCGAGAGAAAAATCTGAAAAATACAAAATTTCGAAAAATCGATCCCAAAAAGCCCGAAAAACGGCTTCCGAGAAGGTGACGTCATCATGGCGACCATCTTGGATTTTTTTACATTCCCCGGTAGAGCTTGAACCCAAGATACTGTGTGGTAAGTTTCGGCGCTCTAGCCTTGTTTATGAATGTGGCGTGGTTTATTCTCACTAACATCTGTAAATCAAAGAGAGATACTCCGTGAGACAACTGTACCTGCAGCGTTTATTTTGGTGTATATCTTTTCTTCGTGCTCCACGATCTGCACATGTTTAGTACCACTTGAAGCGATACTAAACTGTTATAACGTTCCTGCTAAATTACACGTGCAAAATAAGGCCTTGTAGCCAACAGCCAAGTCTTTGACTTCTCTTTAACCCCAACGGCTACCTCGCTTTTGACGGATCGCGAATACTGATTTTCTAATTTGATTTGGTACACATCATTTTGACGTGAGTGTTTTGTCATCTAGTCTTAACCCTATCTGGCCTGGACGATTTGGGGTGTATCGCAGCCTGGGGGGGGGGGGGCGGAAAGTGCCCCCCTATATATTTTCTCTACCACTAAGGCTAGAGCGCTGAAACTTACCACACAGTATCTTGGGTTCAAGCTTTACCGAAAAATGTAAAAAAATCCAAGATGGCCGCCATGATGACGTCACAGTGACGTCATCTTCTCGGAAACCATTTTTCGGCCTTTTTGGGGTCGATTTTTCGAAATTTTCATTTTTCAGATTTTTCTCTCGAAAAAAAATCTAATAAAATAGAGAATAATTAGTTTTGCATAAATAAAATACTTCTAAGGCCTTTTAGGCAAGGAAAATGTGAAGAAATGGAGCGAAAAGATTGAAAAACACGACTTTCGCGGATACCACATGGCCGCCATTTTGAATTTACCCATGATCCTCTGCCCGGGGGTTATTGAAAATAGGCTTAAAATGACCCCAATAAGATAATCTTAAAAGTCACCAAGTTTCAGCCTCCTCGGTTTTGTCGTTTCGGAGCAGCAAAGAAAAGTTCACTAGGGAAGCACTTTCCGCCCCCCCCCCAGGCCAGGTAGGGTTAGCACAGCCCCCTATTTTATATTTGCTACCGTGCGAATGCTCGAATTCGAGAACACTAGAGTATACGTTGAAACCCGTCATTCAGACGGTCAAGAAGCAATGCACAACAGGAAGTCAGCATACGCGCGAGGTTTACTTAGCTCTCTATTATCTAACACACCTTTCCAACAGTTGAGGTAGTTATCATTGTTTTTTGTGTTTTATTTTGCAAGCCTCTTTCCCACGGAGAAATACGCACGAATGCTTCACATTGATACCTCACTCGATCCAATCGGCACACTAGTGGCCCACCTAGACCCCAAAACGTCTATTTCCATACCCTTTTCCCACAATTCCCTGTCTGCGCATACGCAGAATGTTGACAACAAACGATACACTAGTCCAGGTGGATGCTCCCTCACCACGTATGCTTCACATTGATACCTCACTCGACCCAATCGGCCCACTAGTGGCCCACTTCGACCCCAAAACATCTATTTCCATATCCTTTCTCTGCGCATGCGCAGAATGACGTCAGTTCGACGTCACTCCCAGCCCGTTGGATACCCCCTCACGTATGCTTCATATTGATACCTCACTCGACCCAATCGGTCCACTAGCGGTCCCTACATATTGTCGAACATTCTCACGAAAACCCACGTATTTGGGACTACTTTCGGTCCGCGGAGGCAGACCGCATCACCGCCAGACCGCATCACCACGGGGAATACATGTCTTAAGGTCACGCCCGATTCACGCAGACCGGAAGTGACATCATACACTTGCGCAGAACACTCCTGCGCACACCTCCTCATGACCTCAAGTGACGTCATTTCGGTTTCTCGCGCATGCGCAGTGACGAGCCAGTGGCTCCAAATCCCCTTTGTATACTACTTCCGTTATTTGGATTAGGAAAAGTCACTAAGCACTAAGCACTAAGGTACTTGGATCTGTCTTACCATTATTTTCATTATTTGTAACCATGGTGAAATTAGAATGAGAATTAGAATTCAAAGAAATACATAGTATACATAAACATATGCTAATTTCCTGCAAGAGAGAAGCGGTCAACAGTTTTCAATGACGCTGGAAATAAACATAGAGACGTTCCAAAAATATCAAATCCGTATCGCTGCTTAGTAGTCTTAATCCATACGATTTTCGTTGTAAAGTCGTTATCTAAAGAGTGGTGTATCTCAGTCACGCGTTGATTGTGACTGTTCATATGAATATTAAGAGAATCTTGGATTACATGAGATCATACGGCCCCTAGCTCCGGATTGAGCGGAATTAAAACAAGTTACGAAACGTAACGCCATAGATCTTGTACGCTACGCTCGTATTTTGCAATCAACATGCGATATTTATCGCCAAATTTGATAAACTTTGAGTGGAGGCTCTGTTTTATAAGATTCTGCAATAAGATTTTGTGGCGTTGATTAAAATCGTCACATTGCAAGCTCAGTAGTAGGTATAGGGCAACTAAAGTTAATTTTCCCCCGGATGTAACTATGACGTCACAATTGAGGGTGTGGCGCCATCTCTACACTATGGATGCAAGGGAGACAACTCGGGCATTGGCGGGTTATTGGGGGAGGTGGGGGGGTTATTGGGGAGGTGTGCAAAAAAAAAAAAAGTTCCGGCAAAAAAAAAAAAAAAAAAATGTATTCATGCGCGGTGATGCGGTTTGGCCGCGGTTTTGGCGGTGATTCGGTCTCGGGAAAAAGCTTCCGCGGAGAAAAAGTAGTCCCTAGATAAAATGGTCCGATGGGGTCGACTGAGGTATCAAAGTGAAGCTTAGGTGAAGGGGCATCTAATGGGTTGGGTGTGGGGTTGACATATCGGCCTTCTGCGCATGCGCGGCGGCCGAAGGGTATGAAAATAGCCTTTTTTGAGCTGTGGGAGCCCCTAGTTGACCGATGGGGTCGAGTGAGGTATCAAAGTGAAGCATTCATGAAGGGGCATCTAATGGGCTGGGCGCGGGGTTGAACTATCGGCATTCTGCGCATGCGCGGAGGCCAAAGGGTATGAAAATAGCCTTTTTGGAGCTAGGAGATTGACTACTGGTCCAGTGGGGTCGAGTGAGGTATCGATGTGAAGCATTCGTGAAGGGTCATCTGATGGGCTGGGTGTGGGGTTGAAATATCGGCATTCTGCGCATGCGCGGTGGCCCAAGGGTATGGAAATAGCGGTTTTGGAGCTAGGGGAGTCCCTAATGGGCCAATGGAGCCGTAGGAGGTATCAAAGTGAAGCATTCGTGAAGGGGCATCTGATGGACTGGGCGTGGGGTTGAAATATCGGCATTCTGCGCATGCGCGGTGACCCAAGGATATGGAAATAGACGTTTTGGAGCTAGGGCAGCCCCTAATGGTCCAATGGGGTCGAGTGAGGTATCAAAGTGAAGCATTCGTGAAGGGGCATCTGATGGACTGGGTGTGGGGTTGACATATCGGCCTTCTGCGCACGCGCGGTGGCCCAAGGGCATGAAAATAGCCTTTTTGGAGCTAGGGGAGCCCCTAATGGTCCAATGGGATCGAGTGAGATATCAAAGTGAAGCATTCATGAAGGGGCATCTGATGGACTGGGTGTGGGGTTGAATTAGGGTCATTCTGCGCATGCGCGGTGGCCCAAGGGTATGAAAATAGACGTTTTGGCATCGAATGGTCGAATGGGGTCGAGTGAGGTATCAACGTGAAGCCTAGGTGAAGGGGTATTTGATGGCTGGGTGGGTGCATGTAAAATTTTTCCTGAAAAAAAAAATACGGAACACGGACTTTATCGAAAACCTGGGAAAATGCCTATATGGGGTATGAGGGGTATATAGGTCGCCGGGCTTAACGGGGCTTGTCTATCAACAGAGTTATCTTCCCCTAGTTCCAGGGTGGGTGTATGTAAAAATTTTCCTGAAAAAATACGGAATACGGACTTTATCCTAAATTACGGGAAAATGCCCATATGGGGTATTTGGAGGTATAGGACCATCCTGGGAAACGTACTTCTATACATTTGCGGTAGGGTTGTGGGGTCTCGTTTTACTCGTCTCGTCATTTAGAACATGATAGGAAGTGTCCTCGTGCGAATCGGTGAAATTTTTGAAAAAAGTCACCGAGCCCCATATAGTCCCATACTGGGGTATAGGTTCAATGTTTATCCCCCTGGGAAACGTACTTCTATACATTTGCGGTAGGGTTGTGGGGTCTCGTTTTACTCGTCTCGTCATTTAGAACATGATAAGAAGTGTCCCCGTGCGAATCGGTGAAATTTTTGAAAAAAGTCACCGAACCTCATATAGTCCCATACTGAGGGTATAGGATCAATGTTTGTCCCCTGGGAAACGTACTTCTATACATTTGCGGTAGGGTTGTGGGGTCTCGTTTTACTCGTCTCGTCATTTAGAACATGATAGGAAGTGTCCCCGTGCGAATCGGTGAAATTTTTGAAAAAGTACGATATAGCCTTATATAGTCTTATACTGAGGGTATAGGATCGATGTTTGTCCCCCTGGGAAACGTACTTCTATACATTTGCGGTAGGGTTGTGGGGTCTCGTTTTACTCGTCTCGTCATTTAGAACATGATAGGAAGTGTCCCCGTGCGAATCGGTGAAATTTTTGAAAAAGTCACCGAGCCCCATATAGACCCATACTGGGGTATAGGTTCAATGTTTATCCTACTGGGAAACCCACTTCTATACATTTGCGGTAGGGTTGTGGGGTCTCGTTTTTCACGTCTCGTCATGTAGAACATGATAGGAAGTGTTGTGGAGCGAATCGGTGAAATTTTTGAAAAAAGTCACCGAGGCCTGGGTAGGCCCATAGGCCTATACTGCATGGCTATGGGTGTATAGGCCCATACGGGGTGGACATGTTGGAGTCTAGGTGGGCCACTCATGGTCCAATGGGGTCGAGTGAGGTCTTATTTTGAAGCTCTCGTGGAGGAGCACTTGACTACACTAATGGTTCGTCCGTGTTCAATAGTCTGCGTATGCGCAGTCTGGCCGTAGTATAGAAAACAGGTATTTTGGGTGCTATGTAGGGTGTGTTTGGGTTAGAGATGAGCTAATCACGGTTCGAATGGGTCGTGTGAGGTGTCAAAGTGAAGCTTGTGTGGGGTAGAGTCAGAATGGTGTGTTTTTGAATGCATGTCGCGTTAATCTGCGCATGCGCAGTTGGTTGTAGTAAGTAAAATGGCCATTTTGGGGCAGCGAAGGAAGTTATTTGGGGTCGAGATGGGCTAATCACGGTTCGAATGCGTCCTGAAAGGTGTCATCTTGTAGTTCTCGGGGTGTACACTCCGATTTAAGGGATGTTCGCGTCATCTGTGACGTCATGGGTGACGTCATCGGTACGAGTAGTAGCGAAAGTGGCCATTTTCGGGCAGTACATGAAGGTTTTTGGGGTCGAGATGGGCTATTCACGGTTCGAATGCGTCCTGGAAGGTGTCATCTTGTAGTTCTCGGGGTGTACATTCCGATTTGAGGGATGTCCGCGTCATCTGTGACGTCATCGGCGACGTCATCGGTACGAGTAGTAGCGAAAGTGGACATTTTCGGGCAGTACATGAAGGTATTTGGGATCGAGATGGGCTATTCACGGTTCGAATGCGTCCTCGAAGGTGTCATCTTGTAGTTCTCGGGGTGTACATTCCGATTTGCGGGATGTTCGCGTCATCTGTGACGTCATCGGTGACGATCGTAGTAGCGAAAGTGGACATTTTCTGGCAGTACATGAAGGTATTTGGGGTCGAGATGGGCTATTCACGGTTCGAATGCGTCCTGGAAGGTGTCATCTTGTAGTTCTCGGGGTGTACATTCCGATTTGAGGGGTGTCCGCGTCATCTGTGACGTCATTGATGACGTCATCGGTACGAGTAGTAGCGAAAGTGGACATTTTGTGGGTGCGTGAGGGTGAGTTTGGTGTAGAGATGCACCATCCTTAGTCCGAATGCGTCGTGTGAGGTGTCATTTTGTAGCTCTCGGGGTGTACATTCCGAATTGAGGCATGTCCGAAGCATCTGTGACGTCATCGATGACGTCATCAGTAGGAGTATTAGCGAAAGTGAGCCTTTTGGGGCAGTGCAGGAAGGTATTTGGTGTAGAGATGGACCATCCGCGTTGCGAATGCGTCGTGTGGGGTATCATGTTGTAGCTCTCGGAGTATAGACCCTGATTTCAGGGATATTTATAGCATCTGTGACGTCATTGGTGACGTCATTAGTACAAGTTGTAGCGAAAGTGGGCCTTTTTTAGCAGTGAAGGATGTTATTTGGTGTAGAGATGGACCATCCGCGGTCCAAATGGACCGTGTGAGGTGTCATCTTGTAGCAACGCCCACCAACACCATTCTTAATGCTTCAACGCCCTGGTGAAATAGCTCAGAAGCTCTGATATTCCATGGAATTGTCACTAATTCTTCGAAATGCGGTGATGCCCGTCAACGCCCGTCGTTACACCTTAACACTCTAACATAACGCCATGATATAGACCAGAGAGAGAACAACAACAACAACAACAAGGATGACACATGAGAGAACAACAACAACAAGAAGTTTTTTTCATATATTTTATTTTCCCCAATGTTACATCACACCCACGCTGGGGGAGCCGCGTTGGGTATATTTACAATTCAAGAAGATTCTTATCCAATCAGAGGCCACCATTTGCATGTTTCATATTCGTTCCTGTCCGTTAGATGTATTCTTGTCCAATCAGAAGTCTCCATTTCAGAAAGTGCCATCTGAACCGTTTATTCTAATCATCGTTGGGCAGGCCAGGATACCGTTGAGGCAACATATCCTCAGATAGTTGTTTGCGCATTCTGAGTATCTATCAGTGCATGGGTGAATACTTTCATCCGATGGAGGTGGTGGTCAGTTTAACCACGAAGAACGCAACATTGGTCATTATCTCCACTATCCACTTGATCCACTTACAATTCAAGAAGACTTGTCCAATCAGAGGCCACCATTTGCATCTGTCATATTCGTTCCTGTCCGTTAGATGTATTCTTGTCCAATCAGAAGTCTTCATTTCAGAAAGTTCCATCTTCGGCCATGTTCGCTCTGAACCGTTTATTCTAATCACCGTTGGTCAAGCCAGGATACCGTTGAGGCAACATATCCTCAGATAGTTGTTTGCGCATTCTGAGAATCTATCAGTGCCTGGGTGAATACATTCATCCGATGGGTTGGTCGGTCAGCTTGGTCACGAAGAACGTAACATTGGTTACCCTCTCCACTTTCCACTTGGTGTTGGGGCGTTGTTGTTGGGCCCATTCCAAGGGATCCACGTTGGCCAGGTTCTCCAGCATCGTCTCTAGCGACGCCCGGTTAATGATGGTAAACGGTTGGTCAAATACCCGGATGTTACTGCTCGGGTAAAAGTATCGGACTTGATCTGTCTCCTTATGCTGCAGCACATAACCAAACGCCAGATTTAATTTGAAGGACGTTGCTTGGTCATTGAAGATGGCTTCCACGTAGCTGCCTAGACGGGCGAGGTCGGTCAGTCGAAAATTGTAGATATCTTGAATAGGGCGATGACGGTAGAAACAGTGCCGTATCATGGTCCAATGGCGCCGATAGATGTCACTCACTGGATGGGCGCCCTGTAAGAGATCGCTAGGAACATTTATGGGCTCGTCCAGAAAATGTTCGATGTTATCAGGCGTATGACTCGAAACCGTAACGGTGGGGTCCGGCTGGATATCCAGGCCCTCCTGGACCGTGGGTATAGGCAGGCTCTTCGTCATCGTATCACCAGTGGCGTTCGTCTCTCCGGGTTCATCTTCACTGGGTCTGACCTTCCGCGGCCCCTCTTTAGTGGAAAGTTGTCGCCCAAACCGTAGAGACGGGGCATGCATCAAACGTTGGTGCTGTCTAAACCGACTGGGTCGTTTGAAGAGTCGACCACAATCATTACATAGTACCGTCGCACCCGCGTGAAGTACTCTCTCATGACGCAGTAAATGATCCTTCCGATTGAATGACCGTGCGCAGATTATACAAGTATACCGGGCATCGTTGTGGATGGAGGCCTCGTGGCGTCGTAACTTATCTAGACGAGTAAACAGCTTCTGGCAAGTTGTGCAAGTGAACATCTTGGTGGTTGACAGAGTGTCTGATGAAACGTCCAGGCCGCTTCCCTTTTATAGCACGCTAGCTGGTGATCTATTTAAAATCCGTCACAGAGCTCTCGTCCAATCAGAAGCGAGTATTTTGACCCAGTGCATTATGGGACATATCCAAGATGGCGGTTCCCAAATGACGGATCCAACATGGCGGCTCCAAAATGGCGGCGTATGAGAGCTTCTGGACATGAACCTGATAGAAGTCCGGAATGGTGGAACATTCGTAAACATTCGGGCACTTTTACATCCGGGGACTTTTACATCCGAAGAGACACGGAAGTGCCCGAACATGATATCAGCTAGCGTGCTATAAAAGGAAAGCGGTCTGGCCGTTTCATCAGACACTCTGTGAACCACCAAGATGTTCACTTGTACTACGTGCCTGAAATCATTCACTCGTCTGCATGACTTGCGCCGCCATGAGGCTACCAAGCACGAAGGAACCGCCCGGTATAACTGTACGATATGTACACCGTCGTTTCAGCGCCCGGATCATTTACAGCGCCACACACGTGCACGCCATGAAGTACCCAAGCGTCCATGCGAAGAATGTGGTCGGCTTTTCAAACTGACCAGTCAGTTGCTGCGACACCAACGCACACGACACCCTGCTCCGCAGCCACGTTTGCAGATAGAAGAGCCCGTAGGCATCAATATCGAAACAGGGGGAACTCCCACCCATCGCACGAGGGTCGATGATGATGTCGCCCTAATTCAACAGTCAAATTCCGACGACAAGACCTTGGGCCAGATTTTGTACGACGTGGAGGGCAAAGTACACTTTTTGGACGAAGCCATAAATGTTCCCAGCGATCTGTTACACGAAGACCATCCAGTGAGTGACATTTATCGGCGCCATTGGCCCATGATCCGGCACTGTTTCTACCGTCATCGCCCTATTCAAGATATCTACAATTTCCGACTGACCGATCTCAGCCGTCTACGTAGCTACGTAGAAGCCATCTTCAAAGATCAAACTACGGCCTTCAAATTGAATCTGGTGTTTGGTTATGTGCTGCAGCATAAAGAGACAGTCCAAGTCCGGTATTTTTACCCGAGCAGTAACATCCGGGTATTTGACCAACCGTTTACCATCATTAACCGAGTGTCGCTAGAGACGATGCTGGAGAAACTGGACACCGTGGATCCCTTTGAATGGGCCCAACAACAACGCCCCAACACCAAGTGGACAGTGGAGAGTGTGACCAATGTTACGTTTTTCGTTACCAAGCTGACCGACCACTCCCATCGGCTGAATGCGTCACTCAGGCACTGATGAATACCATAACATGCCGTACATACTCTATATGTCTACATGTTGATCGTT